>BRYE01000011.1:2777500-2782500 GCA_030159115.1 Actinidia arguta var. hypoleuca | reverse complement strand
CAAAACTATAATTGATTCCACAATATTATTTACTCGACTTAATTGCTTTGTTTTTACCAAGTAGTTTTGTGTGTCAAACAAGGTAATGCTGGCAGTTCAAATTAACGTTGTGGTTTAAGGTTTTATTTGCCCATTCTTCATGTTCTTTCTTCTTTATTAGGTGTTTTACTCAAAAGTTCATTAACTCATTTTCTCTGAATAAATTCAATTTCTGGGTTGGTCATTTTCCTTTTGCTTTCTAACCTATTATCATCATGGTTTATTTCAAAAATAGTATGTATGTTAGAAACAATACCATTTGTTTCAAATTTTGGGGTTGTTTACAATAGATATGGAACAAAGCTTTTTAAGCAATCTCTCTCTCGCTTTCATTTAGGATAAGTACGGGAGAACTTAGAGTTGCGAGCATTGATCTCGAAAAAATATCAAATAAATATTAAGTGCAATAGCAACATTATTTTATGTGGTGTCAAAAATTAATAATTTGCGGATATGAGAATTGATTGGAATCTCTTGGTTTCAACGAACCTAATAATGTGATTATAGTGTTGTATGTGCAAGTTAAAGTAATAAATGAGAAAAGCATGAATTAAACATAGTACTTACAAAATGCAACACAATCCTTCTAATTAAGGGGGGGACCTCTTGAGCATGACCATGTACTAATTCATTCATTTTTTAAAAAAAAAGTACGCTATCGCTTTTTTTAATTAAGGGGGAATCCTACTAATAATGTAGGATTTACTTTACTTTCTTGTGGTCGTATGTTGGCGATCCTTTAAATCTAAGGTGATAATTGTCAACTGACTTTTAGGATTTACATATATTATTTTTTAGTAATACTATACAAATAACGTTTTAAACATTATTTACAACTGATATGACAATTGAATTACTTCTACCTTTTGATTTCCTCGGTTACCAATAACTTCACGACATCTTAGTTTATAAAATGAGTTTGTAAGAAAATTTCTGTGCATAACATTTCTAGTACTAGGTTTTTGTGTCTTTTCAGTTGAAAATTGTAAAATGAAAAACTCTACACTCTCCGAATTTGAAACAAAAGATGTTTCCGGAGTTTTAAAAATGGATATTAAAAACTTTCTTGATTATGTGCCCTCACGTACTAAAGTAAATTTAAACGATTCATTTTGAATTTGAAGATTTTGTTTTTATTTAAATTCGAAAACTGTAACACTACTGTTGTAAAATACAAGCCTTAACGACGTAACTTCATAGATTCCTTAAATGTTGTCCCCAAAACTTCAAAGGTGTAATTTCAAATGAGTATGTTCCCTTCTCTCATATTAATTGGAATTTAAGGAAAATTGAAGAGGAAATTATTGGAGAACATTAATTTAAGACTCATTCAATTATTGGGGCTTGAAATTCCAACTAAATATAGTCTACCATAAACAATAATCACACACATGCATATGTATTGCGTGTTTAATGCTGTAAAAAATAAAAAAATAAAAACTAAATCTTCAAGTTTTTATGATAAAAACAAATCATTAAAATAATTTTAGAAAATGTTATTGCCAAATTTTTTTTCTTTATATATTTTCTTTTTTATTTAAAAAATTTCTATAATAAAAAATGATATTGCTAATTTGCTTCACCGTTCTCTTCCCAAAATCTAACCCAATATGTGGTTTTGCTTATAATTGGAACAATATAAATTGGACCTTCTGGGAGCGAATGTTTGATTTGCAGATAAAGAGGTAGGATTCTACTAAATTATGTACAAAAAAATTGCACAGTGGGTAGAGAAAGATTGGTCACGATGATTCCAAACGAGGCGTATAATTTCGCATATTGGGATTATTTTTTCTTAGGACAGGTGGTGTAACAACTTATTCCAGAATAATTTTTTGAGACTCAAAAAACTAAAATGACCTCATAGGTGAAGTTATCCCGGGATAACTTATCACGCCTATTCCTATCCGTCAATCAAACATGGCTTAAGACAGGCCCGTTCCTTGGCCTAAGCCCACCAGGCCATGGCCTAGGGCCCTCCAAAAAAAATTGAATTTTAGGACCTCCAAACATACTCAAAAAATCTTAAATTTAGGGTTACTCATTTTTATTTTAAAAAATTAAAAACTTAAATTAGGCTCATTTTAAGGCTACCTATTTTTATTTTAGGTCCTCTCAAAATTCTTAAATTTTAGAGCTACCCATTTTTATTTTGAAACATTGAAAACTTAAATTAAGCCCATTTTTATTTTAGGCCCCCTAAAAATACTAAAAAATTCTCAAATTTTAGGGCTACTCATTTTTATTTTAGAACATTAAAAACTCGAATTATGCCTGTTTTTATTTTAGACCCCTCAAAATTCTCAAAGTTTAGGGCTATCAATTTTTATTTTGGAACATTGAGAACTCAAATTAGGCCCATTTTTATTTTAGGTCTCCTAAAAATACTCAAAAATTCTCAAATTTTAGAGCTACCCATTTTTATTTTGGAATATTAAAAATTCAAATTAGGCCCATTTTAGGGCTATCCATTTTTATTTTAGACCCCAAAAAAATTCTCAAATTTTAGGGTTCCAAAAATTTTTTGACCTTGGGCCCCCAAAATTTTTGATTGTACAGTACAGTTGATCCCTTTATATGCACAATTTTCGCATTTATGGTTGGCTTTTTGTTTGCTGATAAATCACGTAATTATAGTTATCGAATCAATCTGATATTTTTTTTAAATTATATAAACACAAGGATCTAGACAATAAAAAAATGAATGATTCAATTCGAAACATTAATGCGGGCCCTACAATGGGCCAAAATGCTTAACAGTACGACCCAATTCCCAAGTGGACTGGATAGAAGTCATTTCCTAATGTTTCATGCCGAAAGAGATACCTTGTAGAGGATGGTTCTATGTAAATTAATTTTCCGAAAACAGTTTTCGAAAACACCAAAAGAAATGAATTTTCAGTTTAGTTTTCTTTATTTTTTAAAAATATTAGTTGCCTATGCCTAGGCATGTTAATGGGTTGGATCAAATTCGCATCTAATCCGTATACATTCTAATTCATTAACAAAAATTCAATCATAAAATTCATATAATCCGAATCCAGTTGATTCGTATTTCTCAAATTGTATTTAGATATCTGAATTTTGTTTACTTTTTGAACCCACTACGAGAAAAAATTATGATTTTTTCACCTATATCAAAAACTGCATACTTCTTTAGTTTATTTTTTTAAAAAGAAAAAAAACTGATCAATCAAATTGGATGTCCATTTAAAAAAGATTCGAATTCGTATTAAAGTAAATGGATTTACTAATTCTAGATTCAAATCGGATTCGGATTTTTACGGATTGGATCTAAATTTGATCCACTGAGTGGCCTAACACACGCACATTAAAAAAAATAAAAAAATGTGAGATGCCATCAAGCTAAATAAAGGAAAAGAATAATCTGTTTTGTTTTGTGATTTTCCCAAAAAAAAGAAAAAAAGAAAAAGAAAACATATGTTTTTTTGGATTATTTGTCAACCTTGAGATGCCAAGCAAATAGTTCACTAGCTTTTCTGGGCTCGTGGGCTTTATCTAGCCCATAAACGTAATCTATTTTTTAGGCCAATGCCAAAAATAATTCAATAGTTCTTATGGGCTCGTGGGCTTGAACCCAGCTTTACTCAAACCCATAAAATATATAGTCCAAGACGAGTCCAAAAGGGGAAAAAAAAAGTCCTTGGAGATTTAATAAAGAGGTAAATTCAATTTACCCGACGACATAGGATCCTTTTCTAAATCAGGAATCTACACGTAAGATTTGGACTAAAGTGTGATATTTAGCGGTAATTTAGTCAATCAAATTTAGGGTTTAGGCACGGGCAATCCGTTAGGTTGGATTCTAATTGAACATAGATATTTATATATTGAACAAAGTCTTTATTTATTATAAATTGAACATAGTTATTTATATAATTATTTCAACTAGAGCTTGACTTCATGAGATTCTGAGCGAGTAACCACTGTTAAACGTTACCCAACAAATCCAAGTTTAACATCTTACACTTTTTTTTACCACTCAAAGATAGAAAAATAGTTAACTTTTTTTTTTATTACAACCGGACCCAACTAATCGAAACCCCATATTGAAATGACAAATAAGTAAATAAAGAACCATCATTTAATAGAAGAAATAATTAATCTTTATTTTTGGCAATAATTGACTTCCTAACCTCTAATTTAAAAGTTAGGGGTGTATAAAAGACACGAGAGACCCGAGAACTGAATTAATCCAACCTCTTGGGGTCAGGTTGATTCGGTTCTACCATGATCATGATTCAGTTCTGGGTCTAAAAATTATAGACCCGTAGACTTTGGATTGGTTCGATTCTCGGGTCTATACTATTTTTGGCACGAGACTCAACTCGACCCAAAAATCGAAGTCTAAACCCGATCATATAGTCATACAGTGCATTCACTGGAGACTTTTGTGTGTTGGATGTTGGTTTGTATTATTTTAAACAATGTGTTATTATGTAGGGGTTATATTTATTTTTTTTTGTCATCTTATTTTTTTTCTAAAATTTTAAATAAATCGACAAACCCGATCCGATAGATATAGACCCAAGAATCGAACTGAACCGATCTCACTTGGGTTGGTTCGGTTCCTTTGAACGATCGGATCGATTCTGGGTATAAAAATAGAGAACCGATCAAGATCGGAACAATTCTGAATCTGTTACAAAACCGACTCAACCCAATACATGCACACCCCTATTAAAAGTGTCCAAGAATAGCCAATTGAGCTAGGCCTTCTGATTACAACTTTCCTCATCATTACAATGCAAAAACATTAAAATAAGGGTAAATTTTACTAACCTCTCCAAGATTTTTGATAACTACAGTTACCTTCCTTATAATTTTAAAATTGCATCAATCTCCATTACTTTTGAATATAATATCAAGATTTTTCCCTAGAGATAATTTTAGTGTAAAAATAACAAGATTGTCCTTTGATTTAGATTTAAAATTTTTTT
>BRYE01000011.1:2755000-2757500 GCA_030159115.1 Actinidia arguta var. hypoleuca | reverse complement strand
TGATCATTGTAGCTATCTTCAATCACTCACCTGCCCTTACGCTTTGTCTAGACAATAGAACACAGGTTTGGGGGACCTGTAATGGGATCATGATCTTTTAAGCCAAATGTGATCCTACACAAACATGTAGTTGGACTCTGATCCTTCATCCTTTATGCCTGGTATTCATCTAGACGCCTTATTTTTTGGTTTTATAGCTCCTTTTCGGTGCAATATTTCTCGGTCTCAACTCAAATACTTCCTGGGCCTCAAAATTAAATGGAGATCACACTAGATGATGATCCATGTCAATTGGTTTAGTTGGGAGACTCTCGACACTAGCCAGGTCGGGCCTGTATTCCATTGAGGTTCCAATTCATCAATGAGAAGTTTCATTTTTCTTAACACAAATGATAGGCTGGATTGATGAAATAAGTGAAACTTTTTGTGTGTTGAGGATGTTGAAAACATGTATGAGTAGAAAATGAGTTGATTCTTAATATACATTGGATATACTCATTACTTACCAGGTTTAAACTTTTAAGTGGGTATGAGTTCCAAACAATATATATTAGACTAATGTGACGATTTTTCCCCAATAGATTGAGCTTTACGTCGCGGACCCTTGACGAGACGCGATTCTCCACCAATAATAGAAGGCGCTAAGAAGTTGAGACTTTTTAAGGTTAGAATCTTCTTTTAAGTATCCACTCATTTCAAAAAATGTTAAACAGATAAATCTTTGAATATTGTTTTACAAAATTGACTTTAAAAAAACATACAAGCAGAGCTGCATGCATCTCTCAATATCCTCTCTATTTTACGGTTACAAGGTGGAAAACTATTTTGAATGAGGTTACAAGATTTCTATTCGACTAAGGCAACAGCTCTCTCATCCCCATTTTCACCCCAATATAGGGAGCAAATGTATGAAAATGAACTCCAACAAACTACCTAAAGCACCCCTCAAATTTAAGAAGTGTTACAATTGCTCCTCACACGTGGGGCACACTGTTCACTCCCTATCTAATAAAATAACGTTTTCTCTCCTCTCCTCTCTCTGTATGTGTATACACAGTGAACTCCATGGCTGGCTTGAAACTTGAAAACAACATCTGAAAACTTGATCTATCCGCTCAACTTCTTCTCAATTGATCCCAATTCCATGGTAGCAATTTCACAGGCCCTTTCTCTTTCTATTCCTAAACCCCAATTCCCAAACCCCAAACCTATTTCAATCCACATCCATCAATTGAAGAGGCGCACAATGGAAGACCAAATCAGAAACAGAGAGAGAGAGAGAGTAGAATTGATGCCTTGATGGCGAAGGTGTTGGTACTGACGGGCCAACGACAAGAGACTGATCGGTGGTGATGGCAGACACGGCCACGGCATAGCGCAAAGCACAGAAAATGCCGTCCCCGCACAGGCCAATCCCGTTTGACACCTATAAGGTCAACCATGCACGCTGTTACTTGCCATGGTAGCTCATAGACAAGCATGATGTACATGTAACTGGGTTGTAATAGTGAATATTACAATTTTAATACAGGAAGGATGCTTTAAGTTGACTGAAAGGTTATGTAATTGGCTAGATTTCGTGACACATCGTATTTGTAATTTGAGGATTTGCCTAATCAATCACAAGTATTCGGAAAGAGTTCAAGCATATTCGTACAAGATCGAGCTAAAGGAGTCTTGTTTGATGCATCGTCGAAGATGAAATGGGACTTCGAGGGGTCTCAAAGGCAAAAGGAGTATACTGGCAGTTGATCAAGTACCTCGCGGGTAGCCCGCGGGATGTCGAGGGATCTCACGGGAAGATACGCTGAATGTCACAAAGAACCTCGCGGGAGGTCAAGGGACGTCGCTAGAAAAAACCAAAGACTTGCAATTGTCGCAGACCTCGTAGGACCGTCGCGGGATGTCGCAGGAAGAAGCCGAGAGCTATCAAATTGTCATAGACTTCGCGGGATCTTGCAGGAGCGAGATTAGTGAACCTGCAGCGATGGGATTTGTAGTTTTTATGGTTTCAACCACTATAAAAGGCCTAGTATACTTCTAAAAAGGTCATCTGAGCAGCCTCCATCGTCTTAACCTAGAGAAAAGTGTTCTTTTATCTTCTAAAGAGCTCAAAAACAAATCTTAGAGCAAATTATCTTCAACCAAACTGAAGAAATAGAAATCCTTGAAGGAGTTCAAGGTGTGAAATCCCTTCTAAGGGGATCTAAACGGTGATCAAGCATGTGGACGGTGAATCGTGGATATGAGCTAGATCTTAACAATCATTAGATCAAGGAGTTGATAGTTTTTGATTATAAGAGTCCTGTAACTTCTGAACTTTGTAGTATAATGCATGATCTTTGTCCGGGAACTGGACACATGGTTTTTCTCCTATTTAAGGGTTTCCATGGTAAAAATCTCATGTGGGCATCTTGCTTGATTGGTTTGTTCTTTTTACATCTTGGATCTTACAATATTACTCAAAGTCGTGATATCCTAATTCAATATTGTAGTTTTT
>BRYE01000011.1:2735000-2737500 GCA_030159115.1 Actinidia arguta var. hypoleuca | reverse complement strand
TTTGGGAATTGTTAAGAGGGCTTTCATAGATATAATTAGAGGCACTATTTGACGAATTTGGAAAAGAATAAGAAGAAAGGTATGATTTTGAAAAGATTAGTGAAAATGAAGTACTCAAACACTGACTCGGAGATGGTCAAGAAGGTGACAACAACGGCATTTTTAGTTTTGGAGAACAAAAATAGTCTCATAAAGTTCTCTTTTAGGACAGTGCACCATGAGTTTTAAAACAAATGTATGATATTTTTATCGCAATCACATTCTTGAGATTTTAAATTTGTTTAAAAAATTCATATTTTAAATTATGAAAACCTTTCTCTATTGTTACTTCACTTGTTTAATAGGATGTTGCTATAAAACAGTTATCAAGTTGTTGATATTATATCTGCTAATGCTTTCATATTATTCTTTATGCAATTTAGAAGTTGATATTGTTAGAGAAGACAATTGAAAAGCAACGAACATGTAGCACGATCTTCTTTCTCAATTAATTAGTATTGAGTAAATATTTCCAATACTTCCTTGAAAAGCTATTAGTTATTAGGAGTTATAGGTTGTGTTCTCTCCGTCGTCTCCATCTAACCACCACTAATGCATGGTAATTAAGATGGTTCGATCGATGTGGATGTATTGGACTGTGTTTACGTGTGAGTGTTGTAACCCTAGAAAGCGATTACGTTTTAAAGAGAGAGCGGTTCGATTAGGAAGGTTTACGAGCCGTGAACAGCTTCTTGGGCTTCGTGCTAGAGATATGCGGCTCAAATTGTTGGCAATGTTGGATTGATTTCGGCGACCTCAATCTTTTACTTAGCCAATAATATTTTTCAATGCAAAGGCACTTATTATGGGTCGATTGGGCCGGTGTGTTAAAATGAAGTTGCTCATGGCCCAAACATAAATGACCCAACCTAATTTCCAGATTTAGGGGTGAGCCAAGACAAGTTTTGGAACGAAATTGCACATATATTCAAAGCATTTGTTTCTTCCCTACATCGGCCTAATCTTGTAGTATTTCTAAAGACCAATTCTAGAAAATCTTTAAGCCCGCACATTAAATATTAGGTGTTAAAATTTTCAAGTGTTAAATAAATTTCACTATAAATTAAAGAGATTAAAAAGAGGAAAGATACTAGAAAGGGGAACAATTTGCAGCGTCGGGACAAGTTTTAGTATGCCAAACCGAGCTTTAGTATGCTTAGATTGTGTGTAAAATTCTTAATGAGTTTAAATATTGAATTCTAGTTCGAGCCAAGTTAACTGGGGCTCTGTTGAGTTCAAACTATTAATTTACAGAATTCCTAAAATAAGCTTGGAATGTTATTTCATAGTTCATGCCTCCCAATTATTGCATATATCAATAGATATCAATTTTCACCTGGAAATAAGTAGCAAAAATTTGAGTTATAGCGGCAAGAATTGGCTTTTATTCTTGCTTTAAGAACATATCTAGGATACTTGTTTTTCGTTTTCCGTTTTCAGTTTTTCGTTTGATTTCCATTCAATGCAAATCTCAAGTGAGAAATTGCATTTCATAACTTGGGCATTGGACCAGAGTGACCTTCCCTCTTTGTATATATGTGACTAGACCTTTAAGTGGATGGATCTTATCTTATGGACTTCCTTTAGCAGACAACTACTATACTAAAAAAATTCTCCCACATGTAGTTTTGGGTTGTTGAGCCTACACTTACAGTCTCTTCATCACCATTCAATGTTTACTACCTTTAACACAAGAATCTATCCTCAATGCCATATCTAAATCTTGGATTTATCAAGAAAGAAGAAAATAAAAGATAAATAAAATTATTAATCAATTTCCTATTTATAATGGATAACAAATCAAAATTTATATCTTTAGACAAATTTTCATCTTCCCATTTTACTAAAGTCTAACGCAACAAAAAAAGGCAAGAAATTTATTTTCTTTCATTTTTTAGATCCAAGATCCAAACACAACATAAGAAACTAATATAGATATAGATAGTTTCATTTGTCCTCCCTTCTCTTAAACACAGGTTGTATATTTGCTAATCAACAGTAAAACAATTTGGTACGCTTTTAAATTAAGACATTAGATGTATTAGTCAGTGTAATATAAGGCAAAGGAATAGAAAAAACGTATTCTATTACATAATCAAAGCGCAGTGCCAATCCAGTCAAACGGGATCTTATACCCACCTCATCATCAATCAGGTTGGGACTCCTCGCACCCTCTCCATAGAATAATGCAATACTTGATTTTTAGTGTTCTTACTGAAAAAATTATCCATTCAAGATCCCAAAATTAATATCATGTTGAGAATTTATTTCGTCTCAATATTAAGTAAAGAACCCCTAACTTTAATGGCCTAGTTCCTCCTTTTCATTATCACTGACGACCCCACTTCAAGATCGAAGAATTCTGATTCGGACCACCTTTTCGCAGCAAGACCGCGCCGACCACCACCAACCCTAACTTTCATGGCCTAGTTCCTCCTTTTGCATCGTCATCAGATTTGTT
>BRYE01000011.1:2727500-2730000 GCA_030159115.1 Actinidia arguta var. hypoleuca | reverse complement strand
AACGAAGGGGATTGAGTCCCGGGCATTAGGGTTCAGAAACCAATGGATGCGACTTGCTCTTGAAAGTTGGTATGCTACTACTGATGTTTTTCTTTGGTTTTAGAATTATTTTCTGCGTAAATTGGAGAATATTCTTTTACACGACTGTTTATGCCTTCTTCTAAGTATCTTTTTATTCTTATCATAGTGCATAGTGGCATTCCAACTAGCATTGTTTTGACTAGTGATTTTTTTGACTTTAGAGCTGCATTTTCAAGTTTGTCCAAAATAGACTTTTACCATTTGTCTCTTGATACCTTATATGAAGATCTGGACTTTGATTAGGGAAAACCGGGATCTGTACAAAGTTAGATTTGAGGTTTGAGGTAAATTTTGTGTGGTTTTATCTTCTTCCATATACGTGAACTGAAATCCTTATTCTTACTTCAGAGGCATTCAAACAAAACATTGTTTTTGTATGTGTTAGTTTCTCAAACCCTAGATGCTAGAGCTGCGTTACCCAGTTTGCCTGATCAGGGAAAATATTACATTTGCAGGATCTTTCTAACCTTGCTTGGAATTGTCTCAGGACTACAACAATAATATATTTTGTACTGACTCTTGCATTATGGCTGAAACTATATTTGTAAGGAGCCGTTATTGGGATTTCAATTTTGGACTTCTACTATCAGTAATTCTTCATTTCCTGATGCAGGGCGATTTGTCAAGAAAAGACATTTGTTGAGTCTGGACTAAAAGATGACTTTTAGATTTGAGGTATTATCTACCTATCATGGTGAGGCATGAAGTGAAATTGGATATTTTTCTGCATGTAACTCTTTATTATATATTGTTCATCTTCCACATGTTTTTTATGTAAATAATTGCTACAATGATCTACATTTTGGATATGTTTTTACACAGAATTGCAATGGCAGGAGCTTCTGTTTTACAAAAAGGGTATGTTAGTGAATGACACCATATGCACTAGGCTATAAGGAATTTACGGTTGGAAATGCAACCTAGGAACCTTTTTTTGACATTCGAATGCTACATTATTAAGTTGTTTTGCACTTTCTGCGCTATATACACGTTATACAAACATTGTCCACGCGTATTAGCCCGTTGATGGAAAACCTATATGCATTGAGTGATTCCATGGTCTTAAGTTGTAACTGGCCTTTACCACTACCACTATACCACTACTCTCCTCTCTCTCTCTCTCTTGTTTGGTGGTTGTAAAGGCATTTGATGACTTACACCAGATATAAACCGTTGATGATTTGTTCAAAGCTATGAGATCTGAGGTCCATTGTTAACTATTATAAGATTCACTTCTACTTCGCAATAACAAACCAGGGTTTATTTATAGTTTGTTCGTTTATGTGAGGTTGGATTGTTGAAGTTGAATTCTGGTATATGTGATTGATGATCTTTGCTCGGTCATGGTTTTGTATTTTAAAAAGCTTTATTTTTTTATTTTATTTTTTTTCGTAATAATTTGGTTATTTGGTGAATGGTGATATTTGCATTGGCCTCTGAACGTTATTCATTTAATTTTTGTGTATGTGCCTGATAGACTTTGCGATTCACTAATGTGTTCTGTTTTGCAAGTGATTCTTGATTGCCAGATGATGGAATTTTCAATATATTGATAGATTTGCTAAACTTGTGACTAAACTTACACGACTATCATCTGCTTTATAAGTTGGTAATGACCAGTTATATTGCAAGTTCCAAGAAGCACAGACATTTTAAATAGTTGCCGTGTCCGAGACCCACAGTCCTCGAACACTCCACTTCAGTGTGTCCATTTTTTTATTGGACATGTTGGGGACATATAACGGACATTCTTGTCATTCTTCCAGCCGTGCGTGTCCGTGGCCATGTTTTTATACAAAATCACTATTGCATGAGACTCTGTTTAGCAAAAATGGTATGTTAGTGAATGATGCTATATGCACTGGACTCTGCAGTTTAACGATGCAGTTTGTAAACAGTGACCTACCAATATCTAGACCCAACCAAATACATTCCGCAGTTTCAATCTCAAAAGAGAGAGGTAAGTCTAGGCTTGCGCCTTGTAGTCTGATCCTGTAGTTATGGGTTGCACCCGTAGTTTTCTTATCTTCTTTTGCCATTGGAGTTAGGATGGTAATGGAGGTGTGTGCGTATTAACATTTCATGTGTAATTATTTTATGGTGTTAGAATAGTTATGTTCAATTTATTTTCTGCAGTTATTAATGGAAATGCGGCATATGAAGCTTACTTTTGCCTTTATTTGAATTCTTTATCGGAACTTGATGCTTCATGTTGCAATTATCCTGATGTTGGTCTTACTCTTAAATGGGTGACGAGTTTTGATGCCCGATGATGGATAACTCTTTCTTGTGGAGTGGTGGTTGATATGGTTTTCATTGGAAACCTCCCCATCATCATCATCATCATCAGCAGCAGCAGCAGCAGCATCTTCTTCTTCTTCTTCTTCTATTATTATTATTATTATTTTTGTTGTTAACT
>BRYE01000011.1:2715000-2717500 GCA_030159115.1 Actinidia arguta var. hypoleuca | reverse complement strand
GTTCCATGGTCTTCAGTCGTCACTGGCCTTTACCACCACCACTCTCCTCTCTCTTTCGTTTGGTGGTTGTAAAGGCATTTGATGACTTACATTGGATATAAACCATCAATGATTTGTTCAAAGCTGTGAAATCTGAGGTCCATTGCTAACTATTATAGGATCTTCGCTTCTACTACACAGCACAAACCATGGTTTATTTATAGTTTAATTATTTATGTGAGGTTGGATTGTTGAAGTTGAATGTTGGTATATGTGATTGATAATTTTTGTTCGGTTATGGTTTTGTATTTTAAAAAGTTGTATTTTTTTCTTGTTTTCGTAATAATTTGGTTATTTGGTGAATGGTGATATTTGCATTGGCCGCTAAACATTATTCATTTAATTTTTTTGTATATGTCTAATTGACTTTGCGATTTCACTAATGTATTCTGTTTTGCAAGTGATTCTTGAATTCCGAATGATGGGATTTCCAATATATTGATATGTTTGCTAAACTTGTGACTAAACTTACACGAGTATCATTTGCTTTACAAGTTGGTAATGACCAGTTTTATTCTAAATTCCAAGAAAAACGGACATTTCAAATTAGTCGACATATACGAAACCCACAATCCTCGAACATGTGTCGGACACGTCAGTTTGTCCATTTTTTTTATTGGACATGTTGGGGATACATAACGGACATTCTTGTCATTCCTTCGGTCGTGCGTGTCCGTGGTGCATGAGATTCTGTTTTGCAAAAATGGTATGTTAGTGAATGGTGCTATGTGCATTGGGCTCTGTGCAGTTTACTAATGCAGTCCGCAATAAAGAGTGACCTACTACTATGTAGACCTAACCATATGCATTCTGCAGTTTTGATCTCAAAAGAGAGAGCTAAGTCTAGGCTTGCACCTTGTTGTCTGATCCAGCGGTTAGGGGAAGCAACCCGTAGTTTTCTTACCTTCTTTTGCCATTGGAGTTAGGATGGTAATGGAGTTGTGCACATATTAGCATGGCATGTGTAGTTATTTTATGGTGTTAGAATAGTTGTGTTGAGTTAACTTTTTTGCAGTTATTGATGGAAATGCGGCATAGGAAGCTTATTTTTGCCTTTATTTGAATTCTTTATCGGAACTTGATGCTTCATGTTGCAATTATCCTAATGTTGGTTTACTCTTAAATGGGTGACAAGTTTTGATGCCCGATGATGGAGAACTCATTCTTGTGAAGGGGTGGTTGCTATGGTTTTCATTGGAAACCTCCCCAGAAGCAACAGCATCTTCTTTTTCTTATATTATTAGTATTAGTATTAACTTGTGAAGTGGCTTCCTATGACTAACCAGACTTTGACCATCCATTAATTATGTTAGGTATGAGATTTGAGGGCTTTCCAATTTCTAAGTGCTTTGGAAAATTTTGTTTTTTTGTGTTTATTTTTTCTATTTTTTAGATATGCAAGGCTGGCATACTGCTGATTTTGATCTTTGATCCTTCGAACCATTCCTAGAAAATTAGCAAATATTCCTTACATGACTAGTCATAGCGATGTTGTGGCTACGAGATGTGTGGTATTTATTAGGTGACTTTAATTGATATGTGAAATCCTGTTTGTTTTCTCAGTGCCATTCAAATAAAAGTATTGTCGTTTAAATTGTAAATTTCGCAACTTACTTTAGAGTTCTAGTTTTTACTTGATCAGGGAAATATATGATGGAAACTATATACTGATACGGGACATGAATACGATACGATACGGATACGTAATTTTTTTACAATTTAGGACACGGACACATCGGAAACATGTTAAATAAGATATATTAAATATATATTTATAGAACAAATAAAACAAGATAAAAAATTAGTTATACAAATAAAAGTATATCAACTTAGACTTAATCTAAGTTCAGTTCACTTCGTAGAGCATATTGAACAATCAGTTTTATTACAGTTAAAGAAAGGGGCATTTATATCCTCAATTTTAACAAATTAAGCAATCCAATATCATGTCAAATCAATTGCAAAAATTATTTTCTTGACTTAAGTAAGTTTCTTAAGACTCACTAACCTTTTTTTGATTGTTACACTTCTTATTTAACAAGTACATTAACCGCATGGCCACGGCCACATACGTGCATGTCAAGAAGGAGTTCACGTGTGTCCATGAGATGTTTCTAAAGTGTCCGATAAAATAAAAAATAATAATATAATGGATGTGCCACGTGGTGTTTTCGACACATGTTAAGAGTGTTTGTGTCAGACATGTGTTGGAGAATGATACGACTAATTTGAATTGTTTTTCATAGCTTTTCAGTTGAATGTTCCCCACGTCTCTTGGCTCTCCCATTAGTTAGGAGATATTATACATTCAATCGCCGATCTTTGTTGTACTGTATTTGTTTATGCTTATGTAACAAATTCTAGTCTTTCATGGGTAAATTAAGTCATGTTGGCCTTATTACAGTGTTAATTGATGATGTACTTGTTTGTATTCTCTTTGCATTGACTTCTACATTCTCTC
>BRYE01000011.1:2702500-2707500 GCA_030159115.1 Actinidia arguta var. hypoleuca | reverse complement strand
CATCTGCTTTTCTCCTACCCTATTAGTTTGATAACTTGAAGCAATTTGCGGTGGAACTAGGTTAGGAAATCAGCTTCTATGAGCCTATGTTTTACGAATACTTAAATCATAAATCATGTTTTTTTAGGTTGTGTTTGGATCAAAGATTTGGTGAGAAAAAATAAAATGAAAAAAATAGATGATTCAATAGTTCTGAATGGTTAGATCGTTTAAATTTTTTTTTTTTTTTTTCTCATCAAATCCTTGATCCAAATACAGTTATAGAGGATTTGAATCATGGTAACTGTTCAGTATTGTTTTAAGGTACTTGGCCAATGTAAATTTGTGAGCCAAGTCTTTGTACTTTATCTATTACGGAACTAACATTTTACATTTTGCATGCAGTTATTCTGTACACATGCTGCCATCTTTCGAAGGAGATTCTTTAGTGATTGACAATAGAAAGCTTTAATCATGAGAACCTATTTGTTGAGTTGTTTTGGTGCAGATTCTTTAATTCATGACCAAGTACGTCAACTAGTTTGCGGCTGCTTTAAGTTAGTTCCAATGAGAAAGAATTACTCACAAATATGGGATAGACTGGTCTCATGAATAACTAATTCAGTTTCACCCTTTATTCCCGTAAACAAAGGTGTCTCGAGGGTCGGTCTGATTAGCAAGAGAGTAATGGAAAATGCAGGAAAGGGAAAACACATTGACAATAATGGAAAGGATACTTTCATGTACAACCCTCTTTTGCCGATAAAGTTAATTTATGTTTCCCACAAAATATATAGGGAAATCTTATTTATTTTGACATTCCACTACTACCCATCATCTATATTGCAAATCTCTATACTTGTGTAACTCAATTGTCTATCCTCAATCCTTAGGCGTCTGCTTGGGTGTAAATCTGTTTGTGAATCATCATCTTTTCACTGTTCTTTACATCCAATAACAATTTCTAAGATCGTAGTGTAGAAATTGAGAAAAAAAAATTTAATGGTGTTAATTTGTTACTTTCTGCCATTTTCACTTTCCATTATTTTTTTCTTTCTAATCAGACTGGACCCTAAAGAAATATTAAGGCACATGGACCGCTATTCTTTCCTAATGATCCATATGTGTTCTGGTCTGATGAAAACCATACTTGAAGCACCATTCTTTATATCCATAACCATTCTGTTTCTTCAACTGATACGGTAAATAAGAAACTGCAGTTTGTTATATTCCTTCAGCCAATGGGTGGAGCCACTATGGCGCAGGTGGGGTCAATTGACCCCATTGGAAAAAAAATTACACTATTATCCATAATATAATATATCATAAATACAATTTTGACCCCACAAAAATTTATAATTTTTCCTAAATTCTATAAATTTTATAATTTTGACCCCACGAAAAATTAGTCATTTGCCTTAAATTCTATAATTTTGACACCGTTGAATATAAGTTTTAGCAATTTTGACTCTGCCAGACATAAATTTTGACAATTTTGATCTCATTAAACTTAAATTTTGGCTCCACCCTTACTTCAGCCCAAATCCATTGGGTTTCTATTGTCCAAACCGATTGTTCTTGGTACATTTCAGCCCAAACCCATGGCCTCGTTTGTTTGTCCGGACTAAGTGGGACTGGACTGGACTCGTTGTCCAGTCCCGCGTTTGTTTACAAAAAATGGTTCCGGACAAGTAGTCCGACCGGACAAATAATCCCACATATGGGGGACTAATAGTCCCGGGTTGAAGGGTGGGACTAATAGTCCCGGACTAAGTCTATAGATAAAATTATTTTTTTACCCTCATTAGTCCAAATAATCCGGAGAATATTAATCCGAAGACTAATAGTCCGAAGACTATTAATCCAGTCCGAAAAACAAACAAGGCCAATTAGGTTTCTATTGTCCAAGCCAATTGTACTCTTGAACATATTTCCTTTAATACTGTCTATTTATGACTGGCAGTTGACCACCGTTCCATTCTTGATTTCAATACCATAAAGTACCTGCATCTTTAATATTTGTAGTACCAACATTTTCTATACCCACTGAAGACATTATGAACCTTTGGGACCATAGTCCTCATCACAGCCACTTGATTGGTTGGTACAACATCAAGTGCTTTAATTGCTGATAGTTTTTTTTTTTGTAATTAGTATAGTTATGCCCCATAGATGCAAATGTTTAATGCTCATCAATAATCTATATGGACTTTCAAACTGTGATAAGGGTTCGAGTCATAAGAATGAGCTTCTCAAAAAAAAATATAGGGATAACGCTGACCTACTATTCCAAACACTACTGAGCGGGAGTCTTTTGCATTGAATATATTTTTTAAAATGTTTTCTAAGAAAATTTTGTTTACCAGTTTGTGTTTTCTTGTTTGAGAAAATGTTATAGCTAGATGAAATGAACCAGCTATGGAAATGTATCTACCTGTCCAACAATACCAGCTAGGAGGTTGGCCAGCCTTTTATTGCAGTGTTTGCTAATTTGGGAGTATATTTATTAGGACTGGTCCTCCCCACATGCACAAACACATGGTTATTGATGTATTACATATATTCGGATCGGTGAATGGGATCCGAAATCTACTTCATATTTATTTATCAATTTTTACTATTATGAACATCTCAATATGTTTTTTTAATTTATATCGCTTATAATATTTTTTGGAAAATTTGTCTACTGGTGAGCGAGAAGTAGCCAAAGGGGCTTACGGGTCGGCCATGGGCTGCTTCGGGGATCAACTACACTTAAACAAGTGGTTTTGAGTATATCGTTACATCTCATAGTATAATCTCTGTTCATTTGTTGGTGGAATTAGTTTTTGTGCAAAAATCCCAACAACATTTTCCCTTTTACAACTGACCTAGCACTGTTCATTAAATTCCAAACAGCTTGGGCATGAAGGCCCACCGCTTCATGCAAGAAATAACATTAGAAAATGCATATTGAAAAAAATAACCATACTATTTATTAGGAATGAAGAGAGGTAGTGATTCTTCATTAACCATAGTGCAATAAAAGACGTAAAATTTGTGAATTTTTGAAAGTAAACCATTTACATATTTGATAACAAGTAATTAATGAATGCACATATATTAGGTTCTGAGATTCTAATCTTACGTGATAACAAGTGTTATCTGATCTAGAGTTATGAAGTTGAAGTTCGAGTCAAGCTACACAAATCTGTCTTGTGAAAAAAATATATATATATGTAAATCCTACCCCGCCCAACCTCAGCTAGCATGCGTATATGTAATGTATATTGTGCAACTTAAATTTGTTTATGCTCGCTACTTACAATTCAAATTGAAAATTAAGATTTTGCTGATGAAAATATTACTGAACATAAATAAACTAGTGGGGATATTAAAATACTTCAAATTATAAGATGTTAATCACAAAAATATATAAAACATTAAGCATTTTTATATAATATATTGTATATAATCTGGCCACGTGCAGGTAAAGAACAATCTTTTCCAAACTCACCCCGAACCTTGTCGAGTTTACTATATAAATCCCATAATCCTACCTTATAAGTTCGGAGACGTATCGAATCAGTGGATTTTGTCAAACCTGTGCCTAATATGTACTTTTGTGAACTAATAGGAATCACGAAGTGGCCATATCAACGAACACAAACCAAGTAACCGACTTTTAACTGTTTCAACAGCCATAACATGTGAAGAAGCATAGCACTTGTGCTTTACTCGCATCTAAAGACACATTAGTACATTTTATGTTCCTTCATTGTAGCTTCACCAAGTGTTTCTGTTCTTCAACTCATTCAATCAAAAATCAAAGCAAGTCTCGGAATATGGAACTTGAATTGGGACTAAAGATCTCCAAGCCCATTGTTGATTTCACCTCATCAGCTGATCTTCTAATTGCCAAAGACCGATTTGGCCCTGTTTTTGTGTCCAAAGAAACAGAATCCTTGTTTGTCCTCACTGCCCATCTCAAAGATCCCTCTCTCTCTCTCTCTCTCTCACACACACACACACACACACACATCACTTTATGTATGTGTATTTGTGTATGCATATGAGTTATTATCAACTAGTAATGTGTGTATAGTTGGTATTCTATTTGTTTTTGGGGTAAATCACACTGACCTTCCCCGAGATAAGGAAATGTTACAAGTCCATAAGTTTGGCAGAATTACATTAACCTCTTTTGTAGTAAGGATAAAGTGAATGGAAGTAATACAGGCATGCAATGATAATCGAGGTAAAAGGTACATTTTAGGGAATAGACGCAATGATAATCGAGGTAAAAGGTACATTTTAGGGAAAAGTAGATGACAACATAGAAATTCTAAAGCAATTATATATAGTTTTACCACTAATCTCACAAACATTGGCCACACTGGCCTCCTTTCATCACTTCTGACCAACGACAAAATGTTATGTAAATATTAAGCTGCACTAGTGCCTTCTATGACATCTGACGGTCAACAAGAAAAAATATTACACCATTATTTTCCATCCAGATGACTATGACAAAGGGGGGGAAATGCTACGTAAAATTTAAACTTTATGAACCATAATGTAATTACACTAAACTTAAGGGTCTCGATGTATTTTTTGAAACCTGAGGGAGTTTTTTTTTTCCTTCTTCTTCTTCTTCTTCTTCTTGAATGAGATGCTCTTTTCTTGGTAATGAATTGTTGAAGTTGAAGCAAATCAGGTTAAAAGAGAGAATTCATAAAAATCGAGATAAATGAGGATGGGAAAGTGGTGAAAAGCCGGTTCAGGAGATGGTGATGGTTGACTGGAAGGTGCACAAGAAAAAGACAGAGATAAGGGGATTCAAGAGGGCCTTAAAGATTCCTCATGGGGTGATTTTGGACAAAATCAAGGCCAAATTCAATAAAGAAGAATCGATTCTGAGGATTTCAATGCCAAAATCAGAGAAAGAAATGGTTGGGATAAGTGTCGAGGATGTGTTCCCATCATCGCGGGATTGGCCTTTCTTGTGTCTATCATTGTGTTTGTGATTCAATTAATTACAA
>BRYE01000011.1:2690000-2697500 GCA_030159115.1 Actinidia arguta var. hypoleuca | reverse complement strand
GGTAACTAGGTGTGCTTGTCAGGATTTTTAATCTAAATTATTTAGACGAGGTCTGCCTAAATCAGTTGTAGTTGGGCGCTCGCTTAGGTGACTAGGCGGCCTAAGTCTTGTCAGGTGTCTAGATATGGATTTTTAGCTGGGTGTCTGACTAATTCAAGTACATTATTAGCTTAGCTATAAAAAGCAAGAAAAAAATTATGAATATGGTGTCTATTGAGCTTGATCCTAAGCTATTTATGTTGGGTATTATTTGTAATTCAATGTTATTAGTCCTATGTGAAGATTAAAATTTTAAACTGATTTGTTAAAAGATTGGATATTGTAATGGAGAGCATAATTAAAGATAACCTCATAAATTAAATCAAATATTTATTATTCACCATTTTGTGGGATAAACAAAATTGCACTTCTTATACCGCTTGAGAGCAACTCAGTGGCATGTCATAGGAATTGTTGAAGCCAAATTATAACAGCTCCTTCAAAAAAACTCCTTCAATGGCTTGCCAATATGCTTGCCAAAAAATGGCAATGCCAAATCTTGTGCCAAATTTAACACAAGATTTGACATTTTCGTTTCAATCCTACGGCTGATATTTGATCTATGATAAAAAAAAGTTGGTGCGACCGAAATAACATGCAACCAATATAGCAAAATTGCCAACTAATAATTAAATAACATTGTAATATGCTAAATTTTAGCAATAACTTGTCAAATGGCAAAATGTATTTGAGATGAGCTAATATAAGCCTTGAAAACAAGCAAGGGAAAAGCTACAATACACGCCTATTATATTGGGTGTATAATGCACACCATATTTAATGGGCATTAGATGAAAAATTTTTAATCTGAACTTTTAAATAAATAAATAAATAATAATGATAACTTGAATAGCTAGTTAAATTTATTTTTATGAATCATATTAATTTAGTTATAAATCGTATTAGTTTTGTTATGAATTTTTGTGGCTATTATTATGATATATTTTGTTATGAATAAATTTGCTATAAATTCTATTGATATGTTTGATAATTTTATGAATCTTTATGTTCTTTTATGAATTTTTGAGGTTATAGTCATAAAAATGATTTAGTCATTTTAAAACATAATTGCCGTAGAACCCCACCAATTAAAATTTATTTTTATGAATTTTATTATTTTGGTTATAAATTATTTTGGTTTAATTTTGAATATTTATGGTCATTGTCATAAATTAATGTGACTTCAAATAATGAATTAACCACTTCAAAGTATTAATTATCATGGAGTCCACCAATTAAAGTTTACTTTATGAATTTTATTGATTTGGTTATTTATAAATGGTTATGACAATTATTATGAATTAGTGTAGCATCAAATAATAATTTAGTCACTTCAAAGTATTTATTATCGTGGAACCCACAAATTAAATTGAGATCTAGTTATTTTTATGAGTTTTATTGATTTGATTATGAAGCGTATTAGTTTTGTTATGAATTTTTTTGGCCATTATTGTAAGATATTTTGTTATGAATTATATTAGTATATTTGGTAATTTTTATGAATTTATGATTTATTTAAAAAAATTATGAATATAACTATAAACGTTTTATAAAAATTCATAGCTATGTTATGAATTAAAAATTAATTTTATAAAAATTTATAATTAAAAAATATTTTAATCTAACTGATCTACAAAATAATTTTTTTAATCTATAAAAAATAACAAGGTGTCATAATCTCAACATGTATTGTACCATTTATCAAAGCAAAGCAAAGCATTTTGTACAAGATTCCCAAAAAATGTAAGCCCTGCTCTATATTGTCGACCAAGCCCCAGTCCACCGTATACACGAGACAGCGACTAAAGACCATGCACAGAGGCCAGACGCCACTCCTGGACCTGGAGTTGTAACCTCGTTTGGGGTCCAGTTTCCAAAACCCAAGTATAGACACCAACTACAAGACAACAACATTGGTACAAGAGGGACCATGCATGCATTATGCAACTCACATGAACAAGGAAAGAGACACTAAAAAGATAAAAAATAAAAAATAAAGTGTTTATTAGTTTAGTTCCTAATTTTAACTTTATTATTTTGACTTTTTTTGTCTTGATTTTGGTTTAATCAATTGTTATTTGTAATATTTTTCAGCTCATGACAAAGTGAAAACATAAAATATTTGATAAAAAATAAATAAAATCAACAAAAGTAACAAGATACCGAAATCAAGATAAAAAATTGAAAAAAAATAACTTAAACTAAGTCGTATTTAGATCAATAGTTTGGTGAGAAAAAAAAAATTAGATATTCCAACTATTCGGGACGTTAGATCGACTAACTTTTTTATTTTTTTATTTTTTTTTTCTCGTTAAATCGTTGATACAAACATAATCTAAATGTGACATCAAATAGGGCTAAAATATTGCATAGCAATGCTTTCTAGTTCTTAGGATAGATTAAGCCAATGAAAGCTACTCAGCCCAAAACAGATAAAGTGAAAAAAAAAAAAAAAAAGGCTAAGCCTAGTTTGCTTTTATGCCTATAACAGCTGAAACAAGGGGATAATGGATATGGTAGAATAATGGCAAAATGCTACAGAATTAACACCAAACGTTCACCACATAAAAAGTAACACATCTGTCACAATGTTGGTAATAAAAGTCAAACATTACAAATTTTTGGTAAGTTTAAAATATGAAGAATGATAACTACAATTCATGATTAAGAGATCCACTACATTCTTAGAATTTAAAAAAGAAATTCGAATTTAAAATGAATGGATCAGATTTATTGATTTATTCATTTTGAATTCTGAAAACTTTTTTTAGTTAAAAAAAATTAAACTTGGTAACAAAGATTTGGGGCCTTGATATCGAAAATGAGTTATTTACATTAAAAAAAAAGTTGGAATGATTACGTTTCTTGAAATTATTTGTGATATTTGAGTGGTTAAGGTGGATATGCGATGGGCACTATTATTCTAAAATGATTAGTTTTTTGAGATTATCAACACATGTAACTTTATATCCTAATTTTGCTACTAAGAGTATTTTCATTGCAAATGCTAAAATTTTGTGTGTTAAAGTATTTTTCTTTACAAAAACGGGACTCAATTTAGTTTACTAAATACTTAATTAACTAGTGAACACTTTGTAAACTCCATTGCACAAACTAAGCACCAATTTGCTAACAAACTAATAAATTGATCACACTCAATTACTACCCAGTTAGCTGCACCCATCGCCCACCCAATCAATTTATATATTTTTTAATAAAATTTGAACTTGTAAGGATTTGTTAAAGTGCTAGCTAAACTTAGCTTACACTCTAACATATGACAATTTTAACGTCTTTACTAGCATGAGCAATGGAGTGCAAAATATGAGTTTTACGAGTTAATTAGTTAATATGTTGTACTAACACACCTTCTAATGTGTGTAATGGAGATACTCTAATATATAATCTCTTTTTTTTTTAAAGTGAGGAATCTAATTTGCTTTCTTTTATGTGGTTGTTTACATTCTTTAGGTACTTTAGTGGAGTAACAATTTTAGCTATTTGCTTTACACAAGGTATTGGATTGTTGAATTCTCTGAAAGCCTGAAGGAATAAAATCTCTAAATCAACCGCTCTTTGGACCATCAAAGGGATTGTGGGCCTAATTGATTAGTCAAATTAGACGTGTAATTGGATTACAAATTTTAGAAAGAAACAATTGACGGTAGAATTGAATTACGTTGTTGAAAAATTAATGCCACAAAGCAAGAAATATATAATACTTAAACAAGAAATATATTATAGTGACAACAACTACAAGATAAAATTGGTGGTAGAAGAGGATTCGGAGATAAAATATTCGAGCAATGCTATACTAATTAACAAATTTTATAATTTTTTTATTATCATGACTTGTCCCATCACATCACTCTTGTGGCTTGTGGGTCCACTTTCAAATGTTAAAGTTTTATAATTGTCTAACATATCAAATGTTAAAGTTTTATTATTGTCTGTCCCATTTGAGCTAAGTTTATTTTGTGATTTTTAATGAAAATAATTGGGTTTTTTTATAGCTGTTTGTGTTACGTTTTTTTGCTCGCCAATTATTTTTTAGTAAAATCTAATACATTATTTACCAAAAAAAATTGCCTATTTTTAAGCTACCTGAATAACACTTATTGTGGTAAAAATTTGGGGGTGAGAAACCAATATTTAGAATTGCTTTTTCGTCTCGAAATTGGACCTCGGCAGTGACTCGGGCGACCTGTGCAAGCAAGGGAACAAACGTTACCGGCCAAGGTGAGGCTGCTCAAAATTCCTCCAGCGTGCAAATTATACCAAGGCTAGTATAAGCTAGGCAAAACAGAATATCAGAACTTTATGTGTGTAAAATTAAGGGTTTAGGCATACTTTTGAATGGAGTAGCAGCCTTTTTATAGTTGAAGAAAGGAGAGTCGTGTAAGAAAAGTACGGCGTGATCCTTGGACGTCTAAGTATGGAAATATATCCTGGAGATATCGAAGATTTAATAGGGAGTTGTCATTTGGAAGACAATCCGTAATTATAGGCGACGTGGTGGAGAAGGAGTCTCACAAAGCTGGAGTTCTTATGGATGTGGTCTTCTTAAGCTTGTCATCGAATTGGCAAAGTAGTTATCCTCGCCCAAGGGCGAGGCGGAGGGCAAACGGCACTAATGAAAGGCAAGGGGGAGATTAGGGAGCACTGACGATATGAACTCTATAATGGCGAAGTAAACATTCTAGATTGTCAGGTGGTTATTCTATCCCACATCAGTAGCCCCCTACTCGAGATGCTGAGGTGAAACACTTGGGATCTTTGAGTAGCAAGTTAAGTAGATCAGTTCTGATGATGTAAGCATGCAATGATGGCGCGCCTTTACAGTTTGACAATGGACGAGAGAGCATTAAATGACGAAATGACATTTTGACATTTTTTTTCGGGAATGGTGATATCCTTTGGCGAGAGTGGCAATTTTCATCCTTAGAACTTGAAACGTCGCATGATCTTGGCTGTTGATGCAAATAGATCTCAGTCCTTAGTGCTTCTTATAAATAGGAGGTCCCATCACTCATTTGTACTCTTTTGTTTTTGCTGTCAAACTACAGCCCTCGCTTCAACGTGCACCTCGCCCTAGTTAGCTCGCCACTTCCTCTACCTTCGTTCTTGAGTAAGTACCAACTATTAATCTCTGTCTTCAATTACTTAGCTTTTAATGCATGTCCAATAGAACTGAAGTAAGAGACTTACAGAATTCACTTCCTTCCTCCGTATCTAAACACTTAGAAGAAAAGTCGTACATGACTGACGAGGTAAATCAACTTCCTTCCTTGCCTAGGGAGGATCTTCCCCAAGAATCCCCACCCTCAGGATTCTTTTGACCATATGGAATCTCTCAGGATGGACATTAGCTCTCTTCTTGAAAAAGAGAGCAATGTTATGACTCGGGGCAATCTAGAACACTTGCGGGAAGAGTATTATTTCCCAATTGGGATCTTAGTCAGGATTCCTGAAGAAGGCGAGATAATATTGTCTACTTGCCCGGGCAAGGTAGCTTTTTATGAAACTACTTTCCTTGTCGGTCTGAGGCTCCCAGTTCACCCCACTATCAAAAGATTTTTAAGCTTCTACAACATTTACCCTGCCCAACTTTCTCCCAATGCATAGCGATGTGTCGTTTGCGTATTGGTGATATGATGATTCTATAGGCGCTATTTGTCCTTTAATGAATTTCAATGCCTTTACACTTTGTTCAAAAGTCTGAAGCCAGACTCAAGGTGGCTTTACTTCAAGGTGAGGTCGGGCAAGAACGTGCTTAAGGGGTCTCCTAGCAATGTTAAAGGATGGAAGAAGAGATTCTTCTTCGCCTTGAGAGATGATTGAGAGTTCTTTCCGAGTGCAGCTTTGGGTGAAGGAGTTCCTCGGGTCTTGAGATTATGGGGCATCCCAAGTCAGTCTTACTTCCACATTATGTCATTTTTCTTAAGTACCTCATCTCGCCTGATGATAACAAATGCTCTTCATTTTCCACGCAAACATTGTAATAAGCTACCCATCCTATCCAACACTAAAGAAAAGAGGATGACGACAATGAGGGTTTTCAAGAGAATAGGGCTGGGAGGATATTTTAATGTTCCAGACGTCCTCGGGTCTAGAACGTTTAAACGATTCTTCACCCCTAGCCATGTCGAGATGTCTTCTAGTGGCGGGGACAATGACAAGTCTGGAGATGCTGCGGTTACTACTTCGGGCAACCAGGGTGAGTCTCGCCATACCCGCGATGAACGTCCCTGGAGTGAAAGCCCTCGAGATGAATCAGTAGAATATATAGGAATCACCAGGAAAGAAATGAGGAGATTTTTATCTCGCCTTCCTGACCTAACCCTACCAAGATTGTTAGGGGCAAAAGTTTGAGACCCCTTCCTTGGTTTGGGACCTTATAGTTCGAGCTCGAGCTCGAGCTCGGACTTTAAATTGGAGTCTTTGTTAGACTCTGAGTTGCGCCCGAGCTTAGATCGGATGATACTACCTCTATCTTTTTCAAGTGTTTTTTCTCTTTCGTTGACTGATGTTGGTTTTTATTTTGCAACTATGTCGAAGAGAATTAGCTTGACCAACCTCGCCAAGAAGGTGAAGGAGAATAAGGTTGCCTCCTCATCAACCAAAGGTGTGGTCACTCACGCAAAGCGACCTCAGGACGAAGCCCCAATTCCTCGCCCAATAAAAATGGTAAAAGTGATGATTCCAAGGGGAAGGAAACTGCACCGCTGCCCAAGACTAAGAAGGCCAAATCCAACAGGTAGACAAGCAGGGAAATCATGCGGCTAGTGGCTCCCGGGGAAGGCACCTCTAAAAAGCCTAGCTAGGTTCTGGGAGCCAGAGCCTCTGTGATGGCGATTGCTTCTATGGCAAAGAAAATTCTTGCCAGGGTGATCCTTCCTAACGACAAAGAGAAATTTGATAAACTTTCCTTGGATTAGGTGGTCACCAAGTTCCTCCACATCCTCGGCCAGGTACCTCTTCTCTCTCTTCCTCGGATTTTAACTCTCATACTTTTATTGATTCGAGGCACTTATGAAAACTTGTTTGTAGTAGGGGATTGTGCTCGGGTCTTCCCTTGCTGTTCAAAGTAGGGACAGAGAAAATGACGCTGCCTTTAAGATCGCCCAAGCAGATTTAGCCGAGCTTAAGATGGTTTGAGCTCAAAACTGGGCCATAGAGTTGAAAAAACTCTTGGTAGAGTTTGATGAGCAGGCAAAGAAGGCCGAGGCTGAGCTTAAATAGAAAAATGAGGTCATGGCGAGGTTGGAAGCGGAGGTGGCCAAGCTGGAAAAGCAACAAGCTTTCTCCAAGAAGTTGGCAGTTGAGGAGTTCAAGTCCTCGGAAGACTTTGAGGACTTTGTTGAATCCAAGACTTCCAAGTACTTCGGCGAGGATTTTGACTTTTGCAAGAGGCAACTCGCTCACCATCATCCTAATCTCGGCATTGATCTAGATGACATG
>BRYE01000011.1:2682500-2685000 GCA_030159115.1 Actinidia arguta var. hypoleuca | reverse complement strand
ATGACCGTGATCTTGGTGGAACCCATAAAACTTGTTTTTGTTTCTTTTTCGGGGGGTCGTTCTTGATCTTTCTAGGCCACTTAATGAACTCTTCGTGCTTAATCTCTGTAAGCACCTAGGAAATGGGAGCATTGAGGGGTGACAAGACTAGGTCAAGGCAGCGAGGTGGAGTGCGAGTACTCCTGTAGTTAATTCCTCGCTTCAAGTCTTGGTCTGATCTTTTGTTCTTCATCTCGTCCTTATAGTCAGATCGCCTAGTATCAGATTCCTTTCTCTTATGGTTGTCTCTTTCTCGCTTCCTCCGCTTGGCCTCGGCTAATTCTTCTACAACAATGTACTTATCATCTTTGCTCTAGAGAGTTGACAAGGTTTCAAGTACATTCTTGGAGAGGGAATCAAATAGTGGGCCTGGGCAAAGTCTTTCCATCATGGCCATAATCACTACTTTATCACTAAGGTCTTCTACTTATAAGACAACTTGGTTAAATCGCTTAACATTGTCTTTCAAACTCTCACTTTCCTTTTGGTGAATGGTGAAGATGTGGGAGGCATTCTTTTGCCTGACTCGGGAGCTCATGAAGTTGGTGACAAAGAGCCTGCTTAAGTCACCAAATGAGTCAATGGTTCCTAGAGTCAACTTTGTGAACCATGACTTCACCTGCCCCTTCAAGGTAGCAGAGAAAGCTTTACACATTACGTCATCAGAGTATCCTTGGAGCGACATCAAATTTTTGTACGAATCCATGTGGTCCATAGGATCATCTTTCCTTCATAAAGTCTGAGCTAGGATGTAGTAGTTTTCATACCAGTGTTAATGGCTTTAATACAGGCATCTAGGTCTTTGATCTTCTGGGTGGTTGATTCATCCCTCCATTTGAGAGTTCGGTCATCTCGGCGAGGCGACTTCCCTCTTCTCCTAGTCTCCTCGCCTGAAGACCAAGATTTTGATGTAACATGACTTCTTTCTCACTTGGGACACATACTCGGTGATCGACATCGTTGATTTCTGTTCAAACGTGCCTGACCTGTACTTTGGTGAGTTTAAGATTTGTCGTCACCTGATCGATGAGAACGGGAGGTTCAATCCACTCCTGGGACAAGTGCCTACTAGAAGTGGTGGATTGGCTATGGCGAGGTGCTGTATCAAGCGGACGTTGTTTTCGTTCATGATTCTTATTTGCTCGGAAATGTTGTGCATCTCATGGTGGAGGCCCTCTAGATCCGAAGCTTGGATAGTGTTGGCCATGGAATGAGCTCTGTTATTGAAAGGACACTTGGTCTAGGTAACCAATGACTACGCAGGATCATTTCCATATACGACATTAAACTGTTGTGGTAGAAATCTGGGGGTGAGCAACCAACGGTCAGAATTGCTCTTTCGCCTTGGTACTTAACCTCGACAGTGACTCGAGTAACTTACGCAAGCAAGGGAACAAACTTTACTGGCCAAGGTGAGGCCGCTCAAAATCCCTCTGGCGTGCAAATCAGACCAATGCGAGTATAAGCTAGGAAAAACAGAATATCAAAGCTCTTTGTGTATAAAATTAAGGGTTTAGGCATGCCTTTGAATGATGGGGGAGCGGCATTTTTATAATTGGATAAGGGAGAGCCATGTAAGGAAAGTACGGCGTGATCCTCGGATGGCTAAGTATGAAAATATATTCCGGAGATATCGGAGATTTAATAGGAAGATGCCATTTGGAAGGCAATCCGTAATTATAGGCGACGTGGTGGAGAAGGAGTCTTACGGAGCTGGACTTCTTATGAAGGTGGTCTTCATAAGCTTGTCATCGAACTGGCGAAGTAGTTATCCTCTCCTGAGGGCGAGGCGGAAGGCAAACGGCGAGCCTACCGAGGTTGGCGATGAGGGCACTGATGGAGGTAACATCGTGTGATCATCCCACCTTTATGGTGAAAGGCGACGTGGAGATTAGGAAGCACTGGCGACAAGAACTCTATAATGGCGAAGTAAACGTTCTAGATTATCATGTGGTTATTTTATCCCACATCGACACTAGTTTTTTTAGTTAGCCCACGCAGCCTCAATAACTACTTTTTAAGTATGGAAATCTTTTTACGAGGTTCATCTTTATCAATTGAGTAAACTACCCCTTAAAGTTTTACCTATTCTCCACTTTTGCCCTTAAAGTAGTACTTTTCTAAATTTAAGTTTTTAGGTTTTTTCAAATTGACTCCATTTGATAACTTCCCTCTAGTACCCGCTGCCCGGTTGCTTTAAAATGTTTCTCCCAACTTGACCATCCCAGGTAATTAAACATTTGCGTTGAGAATTGGATTGGGCTTACGGTTGGTTTGCTGCAGATTTATACTAGGGCCTAGTATAAGATTACAAGATATTTGGGGCCCTTCGGGCTTCTTCAGTGAAATGATTTAAAGAGAAATTTGTGGAGAAAAATAAATAACAAAGAAAATTTTTTTAAATTTGAACAGTTGAATTCATTAACTTTGTTTTATTTATTTTTTATTTTTTTCTCCAACA
>BRYE01000011.1:2622500-2637500 GCA_030159115.1 Actinidia arguta var. hypoleuca | reverse complement strand
CACCTAGGAAAGCTAGGTGCTGCTGCTGCAGGTGCTTATGCCTTGGTAAGGAATTCCAACACTCTTGCCCCAGTTTTGGCTATAGCTTATTCAACTCAAATTTAGTTGTTTCAGTTTATGATTTTTTTCGTAACTCTTTTTATTGTTTTATAAAATTATTATATATTTATGTTACACGAGAGAATGCCGAAAATGTTAAAAAAATGATCAGAATTTTCGAGTGAAAATGGATTTTTTTTGCCTAATTTAGTGAATTACTTTTCAAACTAGATCAATTTTTTTTATATTTTTTATTTTCTCAAATGAAAAAGAATTGAAAAAGTATAAAATTGTGATTAACAGTAATTTTTTTAAAAAACTAACGGATCTATGTTAATCCAACTTTAATAGTTGTAGATCATTTTCTAACGATTCTCCTATAAAAATTTCAGCACGAGAAACACATGGTGAAGAAAGACCCGGAGCACGCTCATAGGCACAAGATAAAAGAAGAAGTTGCAACTGCGGTTGCAGTTGGAGCTGGTGCGTACGCATTGCATGAGCACCATAAGAAGAAAGAAGCAAAGAAGCAACACCGCCGCCACCACCACCACCACCTTTTTTAATTTTTTTAATGAAGTTATTTGTAATTTTCAACTCTATTATGTATTAACTAAATAATCACACTTCTGATATGTTTCTGTTTTCTTACTAGGTCTCTCTCTCTATGGGATGACCTAGTAAAAGAGGTGTTATCTAGTTATGTTTTCATGAGGTTGATAATAATATTATTGTTTGATTTGATTTTATGAAGTTATTAATTCTCTTGTTTATGTTAATTGTCAAGGAGAAACTTATGCTTCTTGGATTTGGATTAGTAATATTTTTTGAATTCAAAAATAGATGACATAAATTCACTTAATTAGATGATCCCACACACTCGTAATCAAGTGAATCAGAACCATTTGTTTTGAATTCGGATAATTTTTCATTGTTCAAATTCGAGAACCATAGTATTGTTGCTTATGAAGGAATAGAAAACTAACTAGATTTGGAGATTCTAACTATTAACCCACGTTTACTTCTCTCATTGATAATCAAGGATAATCAAGAGTTTACAAGGATAATCAATAAAACTGGTTCTATTTGGTTTGAAACACGCCTGTCTTAAATCAAAAGTCTGGGTGATCCTGAGTTTATAAAAAAATAGGAGATCCACTACTACTAGTAATTTGAGCTTAAATATTTTAGCTATAAATTACTTGTATCGTTACACATAAACTTCTAATAGATTATTGCAAAAAATTAATAGCAATAAAGGAATTTCACCATTCTTTTTTATTTGCTTGACTAATTTCACACCAACAAACCTATATGCGTGTATATATAAGACTCATCTCACAATCAATAGGAGGAAAATAGAGGAAGAAAATGTTGAGCTCGTAATAGTAAGATTCAAAATTAAAGTATCAGACTTGGTAATAAGCCTCATAAGTTGACCCTGTACCTATATTGAGAAAGATATTGCTCGGCCTTCCAGTATTTATCATATTTTTATATTATGAAAGAGTATCGAGCACAATGAAAACAAAATAGGATGAGAATGACAAGAATCTGAAGGGTGCTGTTATGAAAATTCAGATTAAAATCGGAAAAACAAAATTTCCCAGTAGAAATCAAAATGGATCAAAGAAAATGAAAGTACAAAAACAGAAATAGATCCTTGGTTTTCTGCTTCATCCCACTTCTACCTGGCTCCAATTGGGTAAACTCAAAATAGCAGGAGGGAGAAACAGAGACAGAGACAGAGACAGACAGAGAAAGAGAGAGGTATTTGAAAACTACAGAAAAATATTCGAAGAGGGCAGGTTATTATTGTTTTATTATTAGGCTTAAATACACTTTCCCTCTTAAATTATTGATTGACTCCCTCTTTGTGCTCCTAACTAAATATTTTTCTCACTTTGATCCTCAACCAATTGAATTTGTTGCAATCAGAACTAATCACTAACTGCATCCAACTTGTTAACGGTTTAGGTGCCATGGAGGCACCTCATATTCGACACATAAGCATTTCCATTACCATTTAAATACATTATCCAAGACCCAAATTTAGGGTGGTCATTGTGTGTGTGTGTGTGAATCGATGGTGCTGGTGGTGGTGATTTGGGCAGTGGAGGGTTAGTGGTGTGGGTGGCTCTTTCTCCGTATCTGGTTAGTGTGTGTAGTGCTTTGGCCATGGTGGGGTGGTGGTTTGGGTGTTTATTTTTTGAGAGTTGATGATGATGGCTGAAATTTGGCCAGTATAACGGTTTACTATGGATTAGGATTAGGGTTAGTGGGTTAGGGTTAGGTTATGGGAATGTGGTAGGGTTAGTGGGTAATGCCCATATACGCAAGCTGCCACTTATGCTCGAAAAATTGGAATGAGTTAGTGAGTGACCCTAATTGAAATTAATTCACTAGGGCAAGGGCCAAAATGAAAAGAAAGTTTAGTTGGTAAGCCAAAGTTGGAATTAGTCAATACTTTAAGGTCGTAAAGTAGAGGTTATTAACCCTTATTATTATTATCATGGGCCATGGCTAACAAGGTTGAGATTCCAGAACTCTTTGTTAAATCTAACAGAGAAGTCTTCTAGAATATTTGGTTAGGTTGTCTTTGCTAATTGCTCCCTCGCCTTGTTCATGGCCATCATTTCATTTTAGGATACTTAAAATGGTTAGTCTTCTATAAAAAGTCATAATATAATTTTTTTAATATTTTAAAACTATCCCAACAAATGACAATGAGAATATACTCAAAAATGAAAATAAAGAGGTAGTGTTGAAAATTAATACTCCCTCTATTCCATTTTTCTCATCCATTTTAGGAGTTGTAAATTTTTAAAAGAACGCTCATTTAATACACTGAAAATCAAATCAACAGGTAATGAATTATAAAATTGCCCCTATATATATCATTACTTTCAAAAGCGTTTATAATTACTTAGAGGGGATGCTTTAGGAAAATCAACAAGTTTTTTATTTTGACTTTTCAAAATAGATAAGTATTTTGGATCATTTAAATTAGAAAGATAGATAAATAAATTAGGACGAATGAAATACCTTTCAATTTGAATTTGAATTCAGTTAATGCATTTTAAAAAAAATTGAGGGAGTTTCACTATAAAGTCCATTGGACTAATCTTCTAACACATTTCATCCATATTACAAAAATCTAAAGTCAAAAATTATTTTTATCACACCGAATAAAAATACCCTCATACTCTCTACACTTCTTATTTATCACTGTACCATTTCGTATTTCTCACTACACCTCCACCATCCCTACCATCTTCGGCAACCACCACCGGCGGCCATTGATTTTTTTAAAAACAAATGCCAACACATAAAAAATAAATACAAAAAACCTTTGTTCAAAAAGAGAAAGAGACTTAACACCGGTGTAGACGGCTAGTGGTGGTGGAAGGCCATGGCGTCATTGTAGATCTTAGATCTGAGAGAGAGAGAGAGAGAGCACGATGAATGAAATGCGGTGATGGTGGCAACTACAATTGCGGTGTGGTAGTGACAACGGTGTGTGGTACTTTGGCAGTCAACGGTGGTAGAAAGTCGTGATAGTGTTATAAATATCAGAATTGAAAGAGAGATTTGACAGCGGTAGTAGTGGCGATGACGATGTGGATATGGCGGCGATGGTGTTGTGGCTATAGGAGAGGGAGAGGCTGAGATCTATTTTATTTTATATTTTATTTTATCTTTTATATTTTAAGTTATGAAGAAAAAGTAATATTGTTCAATAATTGAGTTTTTACTTATAAATCCTAGTTTTATGGACCATCGCCAAACATCTTTTAATTTAATAAATTTTCTATTATTCATAAAAGTGATATAAATTAAAGATTAGTAGAGACCCATATATGTACCAAAAGCAAAATTTCCAAATTTTTGAAATTTTAAAAGGACCAACAATTAGATACAAAAAGAATACTATTATACACTCCTAGCTCACTACTCAGTTCTTTCATCTCAATTTATTTATTCATTTTAAATATCGATCATTTTAAGAAGTAAAAGATGATTCACTTTAAAAGTTAAAACTTTTCAAAATTAACATTCAACCATCAAAAATTTTGCGCCCAAAAAATTAACCAAATAAATAGCAACAAAGGGAGTAGGAAGAAGCTACATGATGAAGAACATTCAGCGGCGTGTTAATTTCAAACAATCTGGAGAATTAAGGAATCATATTTTAATTGGGAAGAAACGTCAAACCGCGTGCGGATTTCTTTGCCTTACAACCAAAATTATAAATAGCAGCTAAATTAATCCACAAACTCTTTATGAGGTAGTTGAAATTATAAAAAATTTCACTAAAGACAAAAGATTTTAAAACTAGTAGAGCTAAATTAATCCATTAAATATTATAATTATAAATTATGTTTTAGAAAATATATTCTCTTATGAAAATTTCAGCACGAGAAGCACAAGGCAAAGAAAAACCAAGAGCACACTCACAAGCACAAGATAAAAGAAGAAGTTGGAGTTGCAGTTGCAATCGGAGCCGGTGCATACACATTCCACGAGCACCATGAGAAGAAAGAAGCAAAGAAGCACCACCGCCAAAACGACCATTTTCTATTTTTTGTAATTAAATTATTTGTGATTTCCAATTCTATTATGTATTTATCTATATAATCACACTTCTGCTTGGTTTTTATTTTCTTACTTAGGTCTCTTTATGGATGACCTAGCTAGCAAAAGAGGTATTACCTAGTTGTGCTTTTATATGATATTGATAGTAATATTGTTTGATTTGGTCTAATTATAAGTTTATTTTTTCCCTTGTTTATGTGATACTCCATCTATCTTCATTTGTTTGCCTAGTTTAAAGAATTGATCAACATTTTAAGGGACCTTTAAAAAGTATTCACTTTGTAAAATTAACTTTTAAATAATTTAAAAGTAACTAAAAGTGAAAATGTTGATGTGTCACGTTACATGATCTTATTTTGAGTTCATTTTGATAATATAAATTGTTTATTTTGTAAACTTTGTCATAAATATCACGACTATAAAAATTACGTTGAAAACTACCAAGAAATATTCAATGCGGAGAGGTAATTTTATATTATTAGGCTTAAATACAATTTTTTTTCCTTAAAATATTGATTAATTCTAATGCTTCTACTTAATGAATTTGTTGTAATCAGAAGCAATCACTAACTCCGTCCAACTTGTTAACGGTTAAAGTGCCATGGAGGTGCCTGGTACTCGACACATAAGCAGTTCCGTTACCAGCTTCGGATCTTCCATACCAATTTTGTGTACCAATTATCATTTGATGCAAACTGCAAACTCAACGCCTCAAGACGCCTCCGTTCGTAGAGAGAGAAAATAAAGAAGATTACAGAGAAAAGTTCTGATCGGGCTCTTCATAGTTGTGATATCTGGAAATTTTAATATAACAAAGAGTCATGACAATCTCCGGCGGTTATTTACGCTGCTGAGGGGCAGCAAAATTGCAATATACCCATATCCTGTCATGTATATACGTACCTACAAGATGAAATATCAATGGCAAAATTATCACTTCAACATAGAGTTTACAAAGAAAATTATCGCGTCATTTGTGGAATAGATTATTTTAATTTATGGCTTTGAACCCAAAAAACAAAGATATTCCCGAATTCTCTTGTCCATACTCTCTCGGAGAATAGCATTTGTGGGTTTAGCTGTACATCTTTCATATCGTCTTCTATTGTCAGATTGATTACTATGATATATAAATATGCAAAATACAAACCTAATATATATTACTTCGAAGCTTTTTCGCTCCCTCATCCCAAATTTGTCATACCGTGCCACACCATCATTATCACCTCTACGATATCACCGTCACCACCGTTGTCAGATCTCTCTCAGATTTGAGATCTAAAAAATCACTACGACTTTCCACCATCACCGGTTGCCACAAGGCCACACTGCCATTACTACCAAACCAAAGTTATAGTTGCCACCATTACCGCCATTCCTTCATCGTTCTCTCTCTTAGATTTAAGATCTACAACGCTGCTATGGCCTACCGCCACCAGCACCACCACTGGCCGTCTCCACCAATGTCAAATATCTTTCACTCCCTGAACAAAGTTTTTTTGTATTTATTTCTTATGTGTTTCGTTTGTTTTTGAAAAAATCAATGTAGAACAAATTAGTTTTTCGTTTATGTGAATGAAAAATTATTAAAAGTTACGAGTTAAATTTATTTGTTCGAAACAATTAAGCTTATCTATAACAGCTAAATTTATTTGTAAGAGTTAAGTTTATCTATTTGAATAATCAAGTTTATTTGTATCAATTAAGTTTAATTATTTTTTCAAATTATTGGTAAAAATTTTATGTTCGAACAATTAAATTTATCTGATCGAATATTTAAGTTTATTTGCTTAAACAATTAAGTTGTTTTTCATTATCGGTAAGTATATGTTTGAACAACAATTAAGGTTGTTTTTCAGAGTTTGTTGTGGTAGAAAAATGGTTCAAAGTTTATAGTTAAGTTTTTATTGTTTAAAACAGTAAAATTAATTATTTGAAATAGTAAACTTTATAAAAGTTGAGTTTTATTATTTTAAATTTTTTAAACATTGAAAGTTTACTGTTTGAATTTTCTGGTGAATTTTTCAACAATGAAATTTATCTCTGAAAAAAATATTGAAATTTATTTTTAGAAAAGTTTGCCAAAGAAGTCGCCGGCCAGAGAAGTCGGTGGGAAGTTCGCTGAAAAAGTCATTGGAGGTTCGCGGTAAAATCACAGGACGCCGGCCGAAAAGTAGTCTCCAGTCACCGGTGGTGGTTGTTGAAGACGGTAGAAATGGTGGTGTTGCAATAAAGGCTTTTGATTTTGATGATTACAATTATTATCTACGAAGTTAAGTCTAAATCTTTATTAAAAATCATTGTTAATAAGATAAAGCAACAGTAGTCTTGAAAAAATACTTACACATGTTTAAAATAAGTTTTGAAACTTCTCACAAGTCACAACTGATGTGTTTATGCATATAAAAATATAAAATGTGTTAGTTCAACACTTAAACTCAAATTGACAATTCAACGGCATGTACCGTTAAATAAAAAAAGCAAAATCTGCTTGTTGTCAAAAGTTCGGTCGATCGAACTCTGATAGAAATAGCTGAAGGTTGAACAAATAAAACAAATTCTCAAAGTGCTCATTGGAATTTTAGTTCAATGACGACCGAAGTTTACCTTTGGTCAATCGAAAGCTATAAGAGCAAGACTGAAGTTCTCAGCCGAAGTTTCAGAAGTACAGCCGAATGATAAATAGACAATATTAAGCATGTATGCTATCTGGAATTATAGTTCACTGAGGACCTAAGTTGATATTCGATCGGCAGAAGTTCAGAGAAGTATGATCAAAGTTTTTGATAGCACAGCCGAACTGTAGAAGCACAACTGAAGTCCAAGAAATCAAAATAGAGCAACAAAGTTTGGGTCTGGAATTTCAGTGCATTGACAACCGAAGTTACTATTCGATCAATCGAAAGTTCAATTGCCACGACCAAAGTTATAAAACCTGAAGCAGAGGCAAAACACAAAGCCACTGGAATTCTAGTGCATTGACAACTGAACTTTAATTTCGGTCGACCGAAGTTCACGACCGAAGTTTGAAATTTTGATCCTGCACATCCAAATTAAAGATCCAACGGCTGGGGTTAAATCAGAATGGCTAGATCAGTACATTTAATACTACAACGACTATTTTCATGCCTGAGCTTATATATTCAATCTCTGGGGTTGTTGAGAAGTATTGAAGTGTCAAAAAACTTTCTACAATCATTGTATTCAATACTTCAATCTTTGAACATTCATTATGAACTTAATTTGTGAGATCAAGAGAAGAGAAAATTCTCTGAAGTTTGTTGATTGTACTCATCTTTAAACTAGAGTGTGTGTGAACATTGAGTGCTACACTTATCGCATTTTGAGAGAACCACCTTGGGTGATAAATTTGTATTCCAAAAGAGGAAGAACTCTTAAAGACTAGAGAAAATCTAGTGTGTAAAGGTTTGGCAAGTATCCGCAAGTTTGTTGAAGATAATAATATTCTAAGGAGGTCTTGAAGAAGTGGACGTAGACATGGATTTGCCGAACTACTATAAATAGTTTGCACTCTCTTCTCTCTTCTCTCTTCTCTCTTCTCTTTATTGTTTATATATATATATATATATATATATATATATATATATATATATATATATATATATTTGAGTAAAAGTGCATATTAAATTTTTGATAAAATCTTAAATTGGTAATTAAGAGTAGCAAACCTATTTTACCTGCCCTCATAGTTTATTTTTTAGCTAACAGGTGGAGTCTTGTGAAAAATAAGAAGGTATGTAAAAAGTATGAATGTATTTTTCTATGATGTGATAAAATAATATTCACTTAAGATTTTGATGACATGAATTAAACGTGTCATGAGATTAGTTCAATAGACTTAAACTCCTAAAAAGATAATTCTACAATATTGTGGTGGTTGATTTTTACATAAATTCTCAGCGTGCCAATAAATGACATGACCAAGAATGTTCAGTGTGTGTTCCGAACATTCTAGAGAATTAGTTAATCATATCTTATTAGGCAAGAAACCGCGTGCCAAATGTTCAAATCCAAAACTGTAAACAGCAGCTGCATGTTAATGAGTTTCCAAAAACCATCAAAACCAACTTTCACATACACCAGATACTTTATGTTGTGGCTTGTCATTAGACTTTTATTTGTTAGCACCACCACCACCATCACCATCATGGCTGAGGAGAAGCACCAGCACCAGTACTTCTTCCACCACCACAAGGCGGAAGAAGGAAAGCCCATTGACTATAAGAGAGAGGAAAAACACCACAAGCATAAAGAACACCTTGGACAGCTAGGTGCTGTAGTTGCTGGTACGTATGCCTTGGTAAGCAATATATTCCAACACCCTTTAGGCCCAGTTTTGATTCAACACAAATTTAGTTGTTTCGTTTTTTGAATTTTTTCATTAATAATTTTATTATTTTGTAAAAAAATTGCATATTCTCAATTCTTCTTGATGAGAGAATACTGAAAATGTAAAAGAATTTGATCAAGATTTTCTAAAAGAATTCTACTCAAAAAAATTATTTTCGAGTGAAAATGGATTTTTTGCTTAATTTAGTGAATTAGTTTTTAAGTTTGATCAAATTTTATTTATATTTTTCAGTTTTTCTTGATAGAAGAGTAAAAAGTTTACTAAAAATAAAAATTGAAACTAACGGAGCTAAATTAATACATTTAACATTTAGAATTGTAAATCATTTTTTTAAGAAATACTGTCCCTTGAAATTTTTTAAGGCCGCGGTGACCCTACCTACTGTCTCTCTCTGTGGTCATTGTGTGTGTGTCAATTGATGGTGGTGGTGGTTTTTGGGTGGTGGAGGGTTGTCGGTGTGGGTGGGTCCCTTTCTCTATCGATGGGGATGTGTGTGTGTGTGTGTGTGAATGGATGGTGATGGTGATTTGGGAGTTGGAGGTTTGTTGTTGTGGGTGGCTTCCTCTGTGTCTTGTGTTGAAATTAATTTAATCCTTTGGAGGAATGGCGGTGTCTTCAAATCACTGTACACTTCAAGGTGCGTTACTGCGTCGTTTTTCTAAAGACAGTATTTGCCCCCACCAGAAGGTGTGCACGGGTTACAACAAATCTGCCTTCAAGATAAAATGAAACTCGAACTCTAGGTTCTTACTGTTCTTGTTTGCACAAACAGAACAGTCAGAATATTTGCGTAAAAATAACAAGAGAATCAGGAACCACTAAGATTTTATTTTTGTAGAACAACAAAATCCCAGAATGAATGCTCAAACGATATGAAATTAATCAGTGTTTTCCTATATAATATTTCTGATATTTTCTCTGATCTTTTCTATCTCAAAATAAAGAAATAAGTGATCTATTTATAGGCTATCACGCACCCCTTCGATCACAACCTTTCGTGGAGAGTTGTGACCGTTGTATCCTTTGGTCCACGCGTGCGCCACGTCATCATCAACGGTCATCTGATTCGACCGCCACGCAAGCACCACGTCACTGCCACTTGTTGCCAAGTTGCAATAAAAAAGGACGCCTACAAGGCGCCTCGCGCTGACGTGCTAAGTGCGCCATCAAAGCGCCACATTGCAGCCACACAGCCCACTGCCATGCACACGTGCGCGCGTGGCGCGGGTCCGGGTCCGGGTCCGGAGTCTTGGTGCGAAGTACCGGCTTTGCCGGTTTATGGTGCGGAGCACCATAATATTTTATGGTGTGAAGCACCATAGCATAGCCCCTTTAGATCTAAATATATTTAATACTTCAAACATCTTTTCCTTTATAAAGGAAATAACTTTTTCATATCTAATCAATGTGGGACAAAACCCACATACAAAATTGAGCATTCTAATGAAACAAGGAAGCTTTTCAAAAAACCCAAAACTAATACCCTTAATATTTTAAAAATTTCTAACATCTTGTTGGTGATGGTGGCTAAAATTTGGCCAGTATGGTTTGGTTTAATTAGGGTTAGGGTTAGGGTATTGGAACACAGTACGGTTAGTGGGTATGGTCATATAGGCGTAGGTGACACTTAGGTGCCATATGGTGCTCCATTAAATACGGAGAGGTTGCATTTTGTCACTTAGGCGTAGGTGACACAGTACGGTTAGTGGGTCTGGTCATAGTGAGTGGTCTCCTAATTGATATCAATTCACAAGGTCAAGGGACAAAATGCAAAAAAAATTAATTGGAGAGTCAAAGTCAAAATCAGTCAATACTTTAATATCGCAAAGTGTTTCTAACCCTTATTATTATTATTAGCCAAACACGGAGAGGTTGAGAATCGAACAACTCTTCGTTAAATCTAAAAGAAAAGTCTTCTTCTGGAATAATTATTCTAGAATACTTGGGGTGATTCTATTTGGAACCAAGAAACTGCTTTCTAGTCCTATTTTTCATTTGGGTAAATTTCATTTACCTCTCTTGATATTTCTGACAAATACAATACATCTCCCTAATAGTTTTTAAAATAATACACATCTTCTTGACTTTCGAAAAACTATTATTAGAATTCTCCTTTTTATTTTTTTTTGAAAAATTGACATTGTCCTTATTTTCAAGGCTTTCATATTTTTTTTTGTCTTTTTAAAAAAATTACTTATTGATAAAAAAATAAAAAAATAAGGTAGTGAAATAAATTCAAAATAAAATGCAAAATAAATCTGAAATCTATACCATCAGATTATTATAAATCAGAAATTACGCATTGAAATAAATAATAAACAAGAAAAATAATAGTGGACCGACTCCAATATTCAACAATGTCTCATTAAGATAGAATTCGTCCCGTCACTTGTTGCTTACTTCTAATTGGCGTTTGTCTTCCATGATACTGCGGTCACACGCACATATTTTAAGACGACTTCTGTGTGCATGACAAACTAGCTAGTAGTATTGCTCTCTCATGATGACTCTAATGCAAAAAGCTAGAAACCCTATGGTTTTGCGTCATTGATAAACTCTCTAATTTTTGTGTAATGAACTTACAGCTAATTGCCACATTGCGCCCACACCACGGAGTCCAATATGGTTCAAGTCCACTTTATCCACAACTCCATTTTTTTACAATTTTGGTGCTCTAATGACTCAAACTATTAGTGTTAACTTAGCATATATAAATATTTTAAAAAAATTTCAACCAAACGATGTAATACTTTTCATTTTCACTCATATTTTTTCATATCAATAGTAGCACTTTGGTGATCAATTTCTCATTCACCCCTTATCTGTTTTGAGCAAATGAATACATTACGAGTATCTACTTGTAGAGAAGAACCCAATCCACACATGATTCAACCCTTTCGATAACCGAGACCCACCTAAAAATTAAATTTAAATCATCTCAAACTTAACTTTTTTCAACATTCAAAACTATCCCAACAAATGACTATGAGAATATATACAAAAGTGTGAATAAATGGGCCATTTCAATTTATTTGTCTCTTTTAAAAATTTCAATTTTTTTAACAGAATGGACATTTAATGCACTCAAAATCATATCAACATTAATGATTTCTAAAATTGCCCTTAGGAAAACTAACAAGTTTTTATGTTTTGAATTTGCAAAATAGACAAGTAATTTGGGACATCTTAAATTAGAAAGATAGACAAATAAATTAGGGCAAAAAAGTATCTTTCAATTAGAATTTGAATGCCGAAATTCTACAAAAAAAAGGCCGAACAATTAGATACAAATAGAATACTATCTTATCAATAATACTCATTTTATCCCAATTTGTCTGTTCATTTTAAAATATCTTGGATCTAGCTAACTTTTTAAGAAGTCAAAAATGCTCTACTTTAAAAGATTAAACTTTCCAAAATTAATATATAAATACTACTCCGTCCATCTCATTTTGTTGTCTCTTTTAAGAGTTTAAATTTTTTAACATAACATACATTTAATGCACTCAAAATCAAATCAACATTAGTGAATTCTAAAATTGCCCTTACCAAAACTAACAAGTTTTTAATTGTATTAATTCAAGAATGAATGGGTAAAAACAAAAATCTACCATATTTTAGTGGTTGATTTTTCATAATAAAACAAATATTTGCATAAAAAAAAAAAAGAACATTCATATACCATTACGAAAATACATTACAAAGAACATTCATCTGCGCATTCAGCGCGTTAACATTCATCTGCGCTTTAATTTCGACAAGTCTATTTAATTAAGGAATCATATCTTTATTGGCAAGAAACCGCGTGCGGACTCTTTGCCTGAGACCAAAACTATAAGTAGCACCTGCATGTTAATGAGTTTCCAAAAACCATCAAACCAACTTCGATCACATATACCAAGTACTTTGTATTGCGGCTTTTCATTAGACTTTTATTTGTAAGCACCACCACCACGTACCACCACCATGGCCGAACAGAAGCACCACCACCACAAACTTTTCCACCACCACAAGGCGGAAGAAGGCAAGCCGATTGACTATAAGAGAGAGGAAAAACACCACAAGCATAAAGAGCACCTTGGACAGCTAGGTGCTGTGGCTGCTGGTACTTATGCCTTGGTAAGCAATATATTCCAACACCCCTTAGGCCCAGTTTTGGATAGCTAATTCAGCTTAAATTTAGTTGTTTTGGCTTTGAATTTTTTCATAACTAATTTTATTGTTTTAAAAAAAAAATTCATATTCTCAATTCTGCTTGACGAGAAAATGCCAAAAAATGTAAAAGAATTTTATGAAAATTTTCTAAAAGAATTCCACTAAAAAAAGCTTATTTTCGAGTGAAAATAAATTTTTTGGTCTAATTTAGTAAATTATTTTTCTGACTTTTTTCATGACTCATTTTATTGTTTTAGGATTATAAAAATTGTATCAGTTCTGCTTGACGAGAGAATGCCGAAAATATAAAAGACTTTGGTCAAGATTTTTTAGAAAAATTCAACTAAAAACAAGGTTATTTTCTAGTGAAAATAATTTTTTTCTAATTTAGTGAATTATTTTTCAAATTGGATCAAATTCTCTTTATATATTTTTATTTTCTCTCATCAAGAATAACTGGAATTAAAAATATAAAATTATGATTAAATAGTAAAAGAAATTACTAAAAACAAATTTTTTTGAAACTAACGAATCTAATTTAATACATTTAAATTTTAGAATTGTAAATCACTTCTTTTTAAAAATATTCTCTTATAAAAATTTCAGCACGAGAAGCACAAGGCAAAAAAAGACTCAAAGCACGCTCACCAACATAAGATAAAAGAAGAAGTAGCAGTTGCGGTTGCCATCGGAGCTGGTGCGTACGCATTCCATGAGTACCATGAGAAGAAAGAAGCAAAGAAGCACCACCATCATCATGGCCACCACTTTTAATTTTTTGTAATTAATAATATTCCCTATAATAATTTTCGACTCTATGATGTACTATCTAAATAATCACACTTCTAATAGATTTATGTTGTCAGATAGGTGTTATATAGTTTTGTTTTCATATGATGTTGATGATGATATTATTGTTTGATTTGGTTTTATAAAGTTATTAATTCTCTAGTGTTCATGTGAATTGGGAAGGAGTTGAAAATTTAAGCGCGCAATTGAATTGATTGATTCTAACTGCCCAACCTAACAAATGCACTGAGATCCACACACAAAACCATTGAAACAACTGATGGTGTAGATACAAAAAAGCGGAAGTATCCGTACAAGAAAATGCTAATCATAACCTAAAAAATGGACAACTCAATAAGCGATGGACTCAGGGGAGGAGGGGCTTGACCACGTGTCCTGAAAAATGTTATAATTTACGATTTTTTCAAACTATACAGGTTCTTCGTGCCAAAACTGCATAAAAGGCATGATTCACCACAATTTTTTTTATATATTCTCACCATATTGAGAATACACTTTTACAGGGCTTATTATACCACAAACTATACAGGGCTTATTATAAATCTTTTTTTTATCTTTCTCATCCAGTGTTAGAGAAAAGTGAAATGACATATAAGAAGGTTAAGGCTCAGCCGCTTAAATGGAACACAATGGAAGGTTATACATCTGGTAAAGCACATATTATGCCTTTGCCTTCTTTTAAATAACCAAATGACACCGAAATTTATTTTACAGTTTTGGCTAGATAATTTAGTTTACGGTTAAATTAACATGGGTCTATGTAGTTTGACTAAAAGTTTACTTTGGTCCTTACAGTTTCAATTTGAACAATGAAGACTCTATAATTTTAATTTGATTCTAATATAATTCCTCTATCAATATATGTTATGTATTTGGATGAAAAGTGGGCACACAACTCACATGGCCCTCTTTAAAAAATAATTTTACCATCATTTGTTGTTTCAATGTTTGTTTTGATGATATTTGATGACGTCAAGGTTGCATCATTAATAGACTTAATATTGTTGTATTAACATGATGTTATTTGA
>BRYE01000011.1:2605000-2615000 GCA_030159115.1 Actinidia arguta var. hypoleuca | reverse complement strand
TAAGAAAGAAAGAGAAAAAATTAAGAATGAAAGAAAGAGGAAAAATTAAGGCATGAAATCGCACTTAAGGCGAGTATAGAGTAATTCGTACTAAAATTTATGAAAATTCCCTAGCATGGTGTCTACAATATTTTGATAATTAATTTTTCAAAATGAACAAACATTTTGCATTGTCCCAAAAAATACCCAGGCAAATTGAAACGAAAGGAGTGTGAACAAACGAAATGAACAAGAATGTTCAGATTTACGTGTGCTTGGACAAATCTAGAGAATGTCGTAATCTTATCTTAATTGGCAAGAAACCGCGTGCAGACTCTTTGCCTTAAGACCACAACTATAAATAGCAACTGCATGGTAATGAATTTCCAAAAACCATCAAAACCAACTTTCACATATACCAAATACTTTGTGTTGTGCCTTGTTTATTAGACTAATATTTGTAAGCACCACCACCACCGCCATGGCTGAGGAGAAGCACCACCACCACCACCGCCTGTTCAACCGCCACAAGGAGGAGGCAGTTGGCAAGCCTAATATTGACTATAAGAAAGAGGCCAAACACCACGAGCATAAAGAGCACCTAGGAAAGCTAGGTGCTGCTGCTGCAGGTGCTTATGCCTTGGTAAGGAATTCCAACACTCTTGCCCCAGTTTTGGCTATAGCTTATTCAACTCAAATTTAGTTGTTTCAGTTTATGATTTTTTTCGTAACTCTTTTTATTGTTTTATAAAATTATTATATATTTATGTTACACGAGAGAATGCCGAAAATGTTAAAAAAATGATCAGAATTTTCGAGTGAAAATGGATTTTTTTTGCCTAATTTAGTGAATTACTTTTCAAACTAGATCAATTTTTTTTATATTTTTTATTTTCTCAAATGAAAAAGAATTGAAAAAGTATAAAATTGTGATTAACAGTAATTTTTTTAAAAAACTAACGGATCTATGTTAATCCAACTTTAATAGTTGTAGATCATTTTCTAACGATTCTCCTATAAAAATTTCAGCACGAGAAACACATGGTGAAGAAAGACCCGGAGCACGCTCATAGGCACAAGATAAAAGAAGAAGTTGCAACTGCGGTTGCAGTTGGAGCTGGTGCGTACGCATTGCATGAGCACCATAAGAAGAAAGAAGCAAAGAAGCAACACCGCCGCCACCACCACCACCACCTTTTTTAATTTTTTTAATGAAGTTATTTGTAATTTTCAACTCTATTATGTATTAACTAAATAATCACACTTCTGATATGTTTCTGTTTTCTTACTAGGTCTCTCTCTCTATGGGATGACCTAGTAAAAGAGGTGTTATCTAGTTATGTTTTCATGAGGTTGATAATAATATTATTGTTTGATTTGATTTTATGAAGTTATTAATTCTCTTGTTTATGTTAATTGTCAAGGAGAAACTTATGCTTCTTGGATTTGGATTAGTAATATTTTTTGAATTCAAAAATAGATGACATAAATTCACTTAATTAGATGATCCCACACACTCGTAATCAAGTGAATCAGAACCATTTGTTTTGAATTCGGATAATTTTTCATTGTTCAAATTCGAGAACCATAGTATTGTTGCTTATGAAGGAATAGAAAACTAACTAGATTTGGAGATTCTAACTATTAACCCACGTTTACTTCTCTCATTGATAATCAAGGATAATCAAGAGTTTACAAGGATAATCAATAAAACTGGTTCTATTTGGTTTGAAACACGCCTGTCTTAAATCAAAAGTCTGGGTGATCCTGAGTTTATAAAAAAATAGGAGATCCACTACTACTAGTAATTTGAGCTTAAATATTTTAGCTATAAATTACTTGTATCGTTACACATAAACTTCTAATAGATTATTGCAAAAAATTAATAGCAATAAAGGAATTTCACCATTCTTTTTTATTTGCTTGACTAATTTCACACCAACAAACCTATATGCGTGTATATATAAGACTCATCTCACAATCAATAGGAGGAAAATAGAGGAAGAAAATGTTGAGCTCGTAATAGTAAGATTCAAAATTAAAGTATCAGACTTGGTAATAAGCCTCATAAGTTGACCCTGTACCTATATTGAGAAAGATATTGCTCGGCCTTCCAGTATTTATCATATTTTTATATTATGAAAGAGTATCGAGCACAATGAAAACAAAATAGGATGAGAATGACAAGAATCTGAAGGGTGCTGTTATGAAAATTCAGATTAAAATCGGAAAAACAAAATTTCCCAGTAGAAATCAAACAGAAATAGATCCTTGGTTTTCTGCTTCATCCCACTTCTAACTGGCTCCAATTGGGTAAATTCAAAATAGCAGGAGGGAGAAACAGAAACAGAGACAGAGACAGACAGAAAGAGAGAGGTATTTGAAAACTACAGAAAAATATTCGAAGAGAGCAGGTTATTATTGTTTTATTATTAGGCTTAAATACACTTTCCCTCTTAAATTATTGATTGACTCCCTCTTTGTGCTCCTAACTAAATATTTTTCTCACTTTGATCCTCAACCAATTGAATTTGTTGCAATCAGAACCAATCACTAACTGCATCCAACTTGTTAACGGTTTAGGTGCCATGGGGGAGGCACCTCATATTCGACACATAAGCATTTCCATTACCATTTAAATACATTATCCAAGACCCAAATTTAGGGTGGTCATTGTGTGTGTGTGTGAATCGATGGTGCTGGTGGTGGTGATTTGGGCAGTGGAGGGTTAGTGGTGTGGGTGGCTCTTTCTCGGTATCTGGTTAGTATGTGTAGTGCTTTGGTTGAGATTCCAGAACTCTTTGTTAAATCTAACAGAGAAGTCTTCTAGAATATTTGGTTAGGTTGTCTTTGCTAATTGCTCCCTCGCCTTGTTCATGGCCATCATTTCATTTTAGGATACTTAAAATGGTTAGTCTTCTATAAAAAGTCATAATATAATTTTTTTAATATTTTAAAACTATCCCAACAAATGACAATGAGAATATACTCAAAAATGAAAATAAAGAGGTAGTGTTGAAAATTAATACTCCCTCTATTCCATTTTTCTCATCCGTTTTAGGAGTTGTAAATTTTTAAAAGAACACTCATTTAATGCACTGAAAATCAAATCAACAGGTAATGAATTATAAAATTGCCCCTATATATATCATTACTTTCAAAAGCGTTTATAATTACTTAGAGGGGATGCTTTAGGAAAATTAACAAGTTTTTTATTTTGACTTTTCAAAATAGATAAGTATTTTGGATCATTTAAATTAGAAAGATAGATAAATAAATTAGGACGAATGAAATACCTTTCAATTTGAATTTGAATTCAGTTAATGCATTTTAAAAAAAATTGAGGGAGTTTCACTATAAAGTCCATTGGACTAATCTTCGAACACATTTCATTCATATTACAAAAATCTAAAGTCAAAAATTATTTTTATCACACCGAATAAAAATACCCTCATACTCTCTACACTTCTTATTTATCACTGTACCATTTCGTATTTCTCACTACACCTCCACCATCCCTACCATCTTCGGCAACCACCACCGGCGGCCATTGATTTTTTTAAAAACAAATGCCAACACATAAGAAATAAATACAAAAAACCTTTGTTCAAAAAGAGAAAGAGACTTAACACCGGTGTAGACGGCTAGTGGTGGTGGAAGGCCATGGCATCGTTGTAGATCTTAGATCTGAGAGAGAGAGAGAGAGAGAGAGAGAAATGCGGTGATGGCGGCAACTACAATTGCGGTGTGGTAGTGACAACGGTGAAGGTGGTGTGGTACTTTGGCAGTCAACGGTGGTAGAAAGTCGTGATAGTGTTATAAATATCAGAATTGAAAGAGAGATTTGACAGCGGTAGTAGTCGCGATGACAATGTGGATATGGCGGCGATGGTGTTGTGGCTATAGGAGAGGGAGAGGCTGAGATCTATTTTATTTTATATTTTTTTTTATCTTTTATATTTTAGGTTACGAAGAAAAAGTAATATTGTTCAATAATTGAGTTTTTACTTATAAATCCTAGTTTCATGGACCATCGTCCAAACATCTTTTAATTTAATAAATTTTCTATTATTCATAAAAGTGATATAAACTAAAGATTAGTAGAGACCCATATATGTACCAAAAGCAAAATTTCCAAATTTTTGAAATTTTAAATGGACCAACAATTAGATACAAAAAGAATACTATTATACACTCCTAGCTCACTACTCAGTTCTTTCATCTCAATTTATTTATTCATTTTAAATATCGATCATTTTAAGAAGTAAAAGATGATTCACTTTAAAAGTTAAAACTTTTCAAAATTAACATTCAACCATCAAAAATATTGCGCCCAAAAAATTAACCAAATAAATAGCAACAAAGGGAGTAGGAAGAAGCTACATGATGAAGAACATTCAGCGGCGTGTTAATTTCAAACAATCTGGAGAATTAAGGAATCATATTTTAATTGGGAAGAAACGTCAAACCGCGTGCGGATTTCTTTGCCTTACAACCAAAATTATAAATAGCAGCTAAATTAATCCACAAACTCTTTATCAGGTAGTTGAAATTATAAAAAATTTCACTAAAGACAAAAGATTTTAAAACTAGTAGAGCTAAATTAATCCATTAAATATTATAATTATAAATTATGTTTTAAAAAATATATTCTCTTATGAAAATTTCAGCACGAGAAGCACAAGGCAAAGAAAAACCAAGAGCACGCTCACAAGCACAAGATAAAAGAAGAAGTTGGAGTTGCGGTTGCAATCGGAGCCGGTGCATACACATTCCACGAGCACCATGAGAAGAAAGAAGCAAAGAAGCACCACTGCCAAAACGACCAATTTTTTTTTTTTGTAATTAAATTATTTGTGATTTCCAATTCTATTATGTATTTATCTATATAATCACACTTCTGCTTGGTTTTTATTTTCTTACTTAGGTATCTTTATGGATGACCTAGCTAGCAAAAGAGGTGTTACCTAGTTGTGCTTTTATATGATATTGATAGTAATATTGTTTGATTTGGTCTAATTATAAGTTTATTTTTTCCCTTGTTTATGTGATACTCCATCTATCTTCATTTGTTTGCCTAGTTTAAAGAATTGATCAACATTTTAAGGGACCTTTAAAAAGTATTCACTTTGTAAAATTAACTTTTAAATAATTTAAAAGTAACTAAAAGTGAAAATGTTGATGTGTCACGTTACATGGTCTTATTTTGAGTTCATTTTGATAATATAAATTGTTTATTTTGTAAACTTTGTCATAAATATCACGTCTATAAAAATTACGTTGAAAACTACCAAGAAATATTCAATGCGGAGAGGTAATTTTATATTATTAGGCTTAAATACAATTTTTTTTCCTTAAAATATTGATTAATTCTAATGCTTCTACTTAATGAATTTGTTGTAATCAGAAGCAATCACTAACTCCGTCCAACTTGTTAACGGTTAAAGTGCGATGGAGGTGCCTGGTACTTGACACATAAGCAGTTCCGTTACCAGCTTCGGATCTTCCATACCCATTTTGTGTACCAATTATCATTTGATGCAAACTGCAAACTCAACGCCTCAAGACGCCTCCGTTCGTAGAGAGAGAAAATAAAGAAGATTACAGAGAAAAGTTCTGATCGGGCTCTTCATAGTTGTGATATCTGGAAATTTTAATATAACAAAGAGTCATGACAATCTCCGGCGGTCATTTACGCTGCTGAGGGGCAGCAAAATTGCAATATACCCATATCCTGTCATGTATTTACGTACCTACAAGATGAAATATCAATGGCAAAATTATCACTTCAACATAGAGTTTACAAAGAAAATTATCGCTTCATTTGTGGAATAGATTATTTTAATTTATGGCTTTGAACCCAAAAAACAAAGATATTCCCGAATCCTCTTGTTCATACTCTCTCAGAGTATAGCATTTGTGGGTTTAGCTGTACATCTTTCATATCGTCTTCTATTGTCAGATTGATTACTATGATATATAAATATGCAAAATACAAACCTAATATATATTACTTCGAAGCTTTTTCGCTCCCTCATCCCAAATTTGTCATACCGTGCCACACCATCATTGTCACCTCTACGATATCACCGTCACCACAATTGTCAGATCTCTCTCTCAGATTTGAGATCTAAAAAATCACTACGACCTTCCACCACCACCGGTTGCCACAAGGCCACACTGCCATTACTACCAAACCAAAGTTGTAGTCGCCACCATTACCGCCATTCCTTCATCGTTCTCTCTCTTAGATTTAAGATCTACAACGCTGCTATGGCCTACCGCCACCAGCACCACCACTGGCCGTCTCCACCAATGTCAAATATCTTTCACTCCCTGAACAAAGTTTTTTTGTATTTATTTCTTATGTGTTTCGTTTGTTTTTGAAAAAATCAATGTAAAACAAATTAGTTTTTCATTTATGTGAATGAAAAATTATTAAAAGTTAAGAGTTAAATTTATTTGTTCAAAACAATTAAGCTTATCTATAATAGCTAAATTTATTTGTAATAGTTAAGCTTATCTATTTGAATAATCAAGTTTATTTGTATCAATTAAGTTTAATTATTTTTTCAAATTATTGGTTAAATTTTATGTTCGAACAATTAAATTTATCTGATTGAATATTTAAGTTTATTTGCTTAAACAATTAAGTTGTTTTTCATTATCGGTAAGTATATGTTCGAACAATACTTAAGGTTATTTTTCAGAGTTTGTGGTGGTAGAAAAATGGTTCAAAGTTTATAGTTAAGTTTTTATTGTTTAAAACTGTAAAATTAATTATTTGAAATAGTAAACTTTATAGAAGTTGAGTTTTATTATTTTAAATTTTTTAAACATTGAAAGTTTACTGTTTGAATTTTCTGGTGAATTTTTCAACAGTGAAATTTATCTTTGAAAAAAATAGTGAAATTTATTTCTGGAAAAGTTTGCCAAAGAAGTCACCGGCCAGAGATGTCGGTGGGAAGTTCGCTGAAAAAGTCATTGTAGGTTCGCGGTAAAATCACAAGACGCCGGCCGAAAAGTAGTCTCCAGTCACCGGTGGTGGTTGTTGAAGACGGTAGAAATGGTGGTGTTGCAATAAAGGCTTTTGATTTTGATGATTACAATTATTATCTACGAAGTTAGTCTAAATCTTTATTAAAAAACATTGTTAATAAGATAAAGCAACAGTGGTCTTGAAAAAATACTTACACATGTTTAAAATAAGTTTTGAAACTTCTCACAAGTCACAACTGATGTGTTTATGCATATAAAAATATAAAATGTGTTAGTTCAGCACTCAAACTCAAATTGACAATTCAACGGCATGAATCGTTAAATAAAAAAAGCAAAATCTGCTTGTTATCAAAAGTTCGGTCGATCGAACTCTGATAGAAATAGCCAAAGGTTGAACAAATAAAACAAATTCTCAAAGTGCTCATTGGAATTTTACTTCAATGACGACCGAAGTTTACCTTCGGTCAATCGAAAGTTGTAAGAGCAAGACTGAAGTTCTCAGCCGAAGTTTCAGAAGTACAACCGAATGATAAATAGACAATATTAAACATGTATGCTTTCTGGAATTATAGTTCACTGAGGACCTAAGTTGATATTCGATCGGCAGAAGTTCAGAGAAGTACGATCAAAGTTTTTGATTGCACAGCCGAACTGTAGAAGCACAACTGAAGTCCAAGAAATCAAAATAGAGCAACAAAGTTTGGGTCTGGAATTTCAGTGCATTGACAACCGAAGTTACTATTCGATCAATCGAAAGTTCAATTGCCACGACCAAAGTTATAAAACTTGAAGCAGAGGCAAAACACAAAGCCACTGGAATTCTAGTGCATTGACAACCGAACTTTAATTTCGGTCGACCGAAGTTCACGACCGAAGTTTGAAATTTTGATCCTGCACATCCAAATTAAAGATCCAACGGTTGGGGTTAAATCAGAATGGCTAGATCAGTACATTTAATACTACAACGACTATTTTCATGCCTGAGCTTATATATTCAATCTCTGGGGTTGTTGAGAAGTATTGAAGTGTCTAAAAACTTTCTACAATCATTGTATTCAATACTTCAATCTTTGAACATTCATTATGAACTTGATTTGTGAGATAAAGAGAAAAGAAAATACTCTGAAGTTTGTTGATTGTACTCATTTTTAAACTAGAGTGTGTGTGAACATTGAGTGCTACACTTATCGCATTTTGAGAGAACCACCTTGGGTGATAAATTTGTATTCCAAAAGAGGAAGAACTCTTGAATACTAGAGAGAATCTAGTGTGTAAAGGTTTGGCAAGTACCCGCAAGTTTGTTGAAGATAATAATATCCCAAGGAGGTTTTGAAGAAGTGGACGTAGGCACGGATTTGCCGAACTACTATAAATAGTTTGTACTCTCTTCTCTCTTCTCTCTTCTCTTTATTGTTTATATATATATATATATATATATTTAAGTAAAAGTGCATATTAAATTTTTGATAAAATCTTAAATTGGTAATTAAGAGTAGCAAACCTATTTTACCTTCCCTCATAGTTTATTTTTTAGCTAATAGGTGGAGTCTTGTGAAAAATAAGAAGATATGTAAAAAGTATGAATGTATTTTTCTATGATGTGATAAAATAATATTCACTTAAGATTTTGATGACATGAATTAAACGTGTCATGAGATTAGTTCAATAGACTTAAACTCCTAAAAAGATAATTCTACAATATTGTGGTGGTTGATTTTTACATAAATTCTCAGCGTGCCAATAAATGACATGACCAAGAATGTTCAGTGTGTGTTCCGAACATTCTAGAGAATTAGTTAATCATATCTTATTTGGCAAGAAACCGCGTGCCAAATGTTCAAATCCAAAACTGTAAACAGCAGCTGCATGTTAATGAGTTTCCAAAAACCATCAAAACCAACTTTCACATACACCAAATACTTTATGTTGTGGCTTGTCATTAGACTTTTATTTGTTAGCACCACCACCACCATCACCATCATGGCTGAGGAGAAGCACCAGCACCAGTACTTCTTCCACCACCACAAGGCGGAAGAAGGAAAGCCCATTGACTATAAGAGAGAGGAAAAACACCACAAGCATAAAGAACACCTTGGACAGCTAGGTGCTGTGGTTGCTGGTATTTATGCCTTGGTAAGCAATATATTCCAACACCCTTTAGGCCCAGTTTTGATTCAACACAAATTTAGTTGTTTCGTTTTTTGAATTTTTTCATTAATAATTTTATTATTTTGTAAAAAAATTGCATATTCTCAATTCTGCTTGACAAGAGAATACTGAAAATGTAAAAGAATTTGATAGAGATCTTCTAAAAGAATTCTACTCAAAAAAATTATTTTCGAGTGAAAATGGATTTTTTGCTTAATTTAGTGAATTAGTTTTTAAGTTAGATCAAATTTTATTTATATTTTTCAGTTTTTCTTGATAGAAGAGTAAAAAGTTTACTAAAAATAAAAATTGAAACTAACGGAGCTAAATTAATACATTTAACATTTAGAATTTTAAATCAATTTTTTAAGAAATACTGTCCCTTGAAATTTTTTAAGGCCGCGGTGACCCTACCTACTGTCTCTCTCTGTGGTCATTGTGTGTGTGTGTGTCAATTGATGGTGGTTGTGGTTGTGGTTTTTGGGTGGTAGAGGGTTGTCGGTGTGGATGGGTCCCTCTCTCTATCGATGGGGATGTGGATGTGTGTGTGTGTGACTGGATGGTGATGGTGATTTGGGAGTTGGAGGTTTGTTGTTGTGGGTGGCTTCCTCTGTGTCTTGTGTTGAAATTAATTTAATCCTTCGGAGGAATGGCGGTATCTTCAAATCATTGTACACTTCAAGACGCATTACTGCGTCGCTTTCCTAAAGACAGTATTTGTCCCCACCAGAAGGTGTGCACGGGTTATAGCAAATCTGCCTTCAAGATACATTGAAACTCGAACTCTTGGTTCTTACTATTCTTGTTTGCACAAACAGAACAGTCAGAATATTTGCGTAAAAATAACAAGAAAATCAGGAACCACTAAGATTTT
>BRYE01000011.1:2580000-2582500 GCA_030159115.1 Actinidia arguta var. hypoleuca | reverse complement strand
CATCAAATGAAAATGTCTTTTTGAAGAATGACAACATGATTTTTAAAAAAAAATTAAAAATGTTATCTTCTAATGTTGAAAATGAGATTACAAAAAATAAAATTACAAAATTCCCTACATCTCATTTTGCATACCATTATTATGAAACGAATATACATATTTCATACACATACCCTATAAAAAGAAAATCTAAAAAATGTCTAAGACAAATGTGGGTGCCTAAGAAAATTGTGCATATTAATTATGTTAGACTAACACACAAGGACCCCACGTAAAAAGGGTACTGGAGAATAAACTCCGCTATTTTGTAGAAGAAAATACAAAGAAGAGAAATACCAAAAACTTAAAGAAAAATACATCCAAGGTGTAAAACTCAAGGAAGAACACTGAGAGCTTGAAAAAGAAAAATATTTTACAAGTGTTCTATCCTAAGAGAAAGAGGGAAGTTGGCTATAACAAGGATAAGGAAATGAGGCACATCGGTAATCCATATCCCAATATTGAGGAGAAAAGGAAATCAAATGAGCACATCCCTCACCTCACTTCAACGAAAATTTTTTTTTCACCTACAACGAGCATAATGGGAAAATCACTTGGGCCAAGATCCCAAATAGGTAGGTGAATGTATAATTTATAATACACTCTTGTACTTAATCTTGGATAATTATTAATTGGTGTTGTTAGATAATTGATGCATAATGTGTTAGGTTAATCATATTTCTAATGTCTTACACCTATGCATCATATATGTCATGATGAGATTATAATTACCTTATTCATATCATCATGACTATATAACATATATCATCATATTTTATGTGTTATTTGATTTATAATAGATTTATATGTTGATGTAGATGGTTCATGTATATGTGATTATCATTTACTTCTACACCAACCAATGTGAGCAATTTCACGATTACACTTTTCTAGATAGATCCATTGCTTGGCATATGTTTTATATGCCTTCTTGGAATACATAATTTGTATACATTACCATGCTTATCTTGGTAACTTTATGATTATGTGCTCGTTTAGTTTATACTACTTATTTCTCATGATAGTTACTAAAGAATGATTCTTGCACATATTGATATTTGACCTTATTAGAATTCATCATTTCTAGTCATCACATGAGCCTAGTAGATATATGATTTCATGCCTTCTTGGAAATCCTTAAAGTCATAGTATTATTTTGATGATTAGCATACACTTTAGAAATATAACGTGCTTCATTGAGATACAACATACTTCGTATTTTTATGATAAGTATAATTATGCACAATTGAGATAAAATGCAGCTAAGTGAAATATGTATGCATTTACTTGTCTCCTTCATTCAAAATTAAATTTTCAATGAAAAATATATTTTTGAACAATTCTTAATGAACAATGTCATTACGTGAATTTGTACGAGTTTTCTTAGATATTGTATAATTGTGACATATATTACATGAAATGCTTTTACATACTTGACTATGTCATATTCCAAGTTGACTGAAGCATTCATGATATATTCAACTTAATTTTGATTGGTATCTATTTAAGTGTGGCATAATGTATGTCTAAAGGAAGTTGTGCTTTATTTTGATAAAATTATCCCTGTTGAAAATTTCAAAAAATCCTTTATAGTGCAAGAGTTTAAGACTTGAGATTTTATGCAAAAAAAATTTAAATTTATTCACTCACCTTAATTATTTTCTTTAACACGCTTTGTCGTTAATTGATATCTATATAGCATGATGACTTATTTGCTATGCATCGCTAGTGACTATTCTCCATTTATAAAAAAAATTCAAATATCATTAATTGGTTGATATTGTCAAAGAGAAGGAAAAATTATTTTAGCATAACTTTTTTAAATTCTTTTTTTTTTTTCATGAAAGAATGTGAGACGTATTTCTATTTAGAAAAATTCTTTTAAGCATCTCATTTAACATGATATGTGTTTAATTGGTATTTATACTAGTATGTTGATTATCATCCTAGTGACTTTGCTTAGTTTGAGAAAGGACAGATATCATTTTTGGCAAAATATTTTTAAAACACCTTCATTATGTTTTCATGTGTGATTGCTTGATTGTTTGGATTACATGTGTAATACCCCAAATCGCAAAAATGAGTATTAAATTAGTAATCAAAATAATTGTATTTAATTTTAAACGCACTTAATATTTTGGTAGTAAATTATAAAATTAGAGAGGAAACGAAATACGATAATGCGACACATTGTGGACACACAGGCATGATGCATGCAGAACACATGGTGACACGTGTCACCATGCATGAGTGTGTAGGTGTTCTGGTGTGCAAGTGGCGCATAAAAAAAATAAGAGGGAGTTGCTAGACAACAACTGTCGTTGTGTGTGTGTACGTGCTTATGTGCACATGGTGCAAGCCTAAAAAAAACAAAACTCCCACTTGTATAAATCAAACATGCAACAATTCTACAAACAAAAACATAGCAAAGAGAGGAAAAGAGAGAGAAGGGAAAAGAAAG
>BRYE01000011.1:2527500-2540000 GCA_030159115.1 Actinidia arguta var. hypoleuca | reverse complement strand
TATTTATTTGTTCTTTTTGCTAATTCCTATGTAGTGTGTGCCCTTCTAATGGTGAAAGAAAAAAGTGTATTAATTATATTATCTTTCATCTCCTCCTCTCTTCTCTTGGACAAACAGGGCAACGATGTGGCTTCCTTCATCTCTTTTCACTCTCTTCCATCGTCTCCATCTCTTTCTTCCTTCACCAATTAGACAAACTCCACATGAATGAGCCTTCATCACCATCCATCCGTCAAACTCCCATGGCTTCAGCCTCACCTCTAATTAAAAGTTCCCTTCCTCTGCCTTTCCCGATCTCTCCCTTCCTCCATCCTAAGTTTCTGGTAGTCCTGTTGATTTCGGGTAGGGCAACGAGTGGGAATTAATTTTCTACAGATGAAACCAATTGTGGGGGAGTGAGTTAGAGAGATGATAGAGAGAAAATCGAAAATAGACACCCGCGATGGTCTTGCGGTGGCGATGGCAGCTATCACCAGTCAGTAGCACGACCAAGTCCTAGCTACAACACCAAAACAATGAGATATGCCGCCGGAACTATTTTCAGGAAATGACTTTCCAACGGTCAAGTTACATGACCGGAGAAAATGTAGAGAGAGAAAGTGTATGTTCTTAATAATTGAAAATGCTTACCTTTTGGGGGAACATAGGTTCTCCTTATATAGTGCAGCTCGGCACATACCTCGACGCGCCGACTGTCATGCCAGTTGGTTGGTGACTAATCAATCCATACTTATGAGGCTTTGTTGGTAGCTCGTCTCCATACCGTAGACATCTTGTTGCAGGCATGGAGGCTATCAGAGGAAATCTCGTTGTGCAAGTTATCTTCTGTCCTCTATCATACCTCTGGATTGCCGCCAACTATTTTCTCTTGGTCACCTAACCGAGCTTACTATAAAGTGACAGCTCGGATGTGACTCCAGTACGGCCGATGTCAGTTCATGAAAGGGCTCCGACCGAACTCCAGTGCACGTCGTTCCCTTACTTTGCTTCACAATGGTTATCTCAGAGATGGCCCCTATCTCGGTGGAGCCTGAGCTTGTAATCGTTTATTTTATCCTCTAACATTGACTACAAGATAGAGGCCAAACACCAACAGCATAAAGAGCACCTAGGAAAGCTAGGTGCTGTTGTGCTGGTGCTTATGCCTTAGTAAGAAATTCCCACACTCTTCGGCCCTGGTTTTAGCAAGCTAATTCAGCTCAAATTTAGTTGTTCAGTTTCTAATTTTTTTCTTAACTCTTTTTATTGTTTAATAAAAAATTTATATATTCATGGTAAACGAGAGAATGCCGAAAATAATAAAAAAATGATTCAAATTTTTGAGTGAAAATGGATTTTTTCCCCCTAATTTAGTGAACTAGCTTTCAAATTAGATCAATTTTTTATATTTATATTTTTATTTTCTCAAATGAAAAAAAACTAAAAAAGTATAAAATTATGATTTAACAGTAAAAAATTTAACTAAAGACAATTTTTTTTGAAAACTAACAGATCTAAGTTAATCCAACTTTTATAGTTGTAGATCATTTTCTAATGATTCTCCTATAAAAATATCAACGAGAAGCACATGGTGAAGAAACACCCGGAGTACGCCCATAGGCACAAGATAAAAGAAGAAGCTGCAACCGCGGTTGCAATTGGATCTGGTGCGTACGCATTGCATGAGCACCATAAGGAGAAGGAAGAATTACTACCTCCGCTACCACCACTACCTTTTTAAATTTTATTTAATGAAGTTATTTGTAATTTTAAACTCAATTATGTATTATCTAAATAATCACACTTCTGATATGTTCCTGTTTTTCTTACTAGGTCTCTATGGGATGACCAAGTAAAAGAGGTGTTATCTAGTTCTGTTTTTATGAGGTTGACAGTAATATTATTGTTTGATTTGGTTTTATAAAGTTATTAATTCTCTTGTTTATGTGAATATTGAAGGAGAAACTTATGCTTTCTGGATTTGGATAAAAAATATTTTTCGAATTCAAAAATGGACTATATAGATTTACTTGATTAGATGACCCCACATACTCACATATTAAGTGAATCAGAACCATTTATTTTGAATTCGAAAAACTTTTCGTTATTAAAATTTGAGAACTGTAACATTGTTGCTTTTGAAGAAATAGAAAATTAACTAGATTTGGCGATTCTAACTGCCCATACTATCAACCCACGTGTACTTCCCTCGTCGTATATTTTGGTCAAATCTTGTTGGGCTGATACATATCTGTTGGTTCAAAATTAATGCTTACAATGTGACAACGTGGCAGCACAAAAATAATACGATAAAAATTAAATGATTTGAACTTGTCATTTCTTATCGATAGGAGAGAGAGAGAAACAGAGAGGGGTGTTAACCAAACGTTATATTAAGCAAGAATTTGAATATGTATATAACCTCCCACTTGAGAATTTACAAGGGTAATCAATAAAACTAGTTCTAGTTGGTTTGAAATACACCTGTATTACATTAAAAGTCTACCTGGGAGATCACGAGTATATAAAAAATTATGAGGTCTACTACAACTATTAACTTGGGTTTAAACATTTTAGTTATAATCTACTTGCATCGTTGCACATGAACTTCTGATATATTACTGAAAAAAATTAATAGCATTAAAGGAATTTCACCATTCTTTTTTATTTGTTTGACTAATTTCACACCAACAAACACTATATGTGTAAATATATAAGACTCGTCTCACAATCAGTATGAGAAATATAAAGGAAGAAAAACTTGAGCTCGTAATAATAAGATTCAAAATTCAAGTGTCAGACTTTGTAATAAGAGTCACAAGTCGACCCACCGTGCCTATATTGAGAGAGATATTGTTCGGCCATTCAGTATTGATCATATTTTTAAATCATGAAATAGTAGAGTACAGTAAAACAAAATAGGATGAGAATGACAAGAATCTGAAGAATGTTGCTATGAAAATTCAGATTAAAATATGAAAAATTAAATTTCACAGTAGACTGGGTTGATTGTACCAGCACCACTACTCCTTAGGTCCATGGAGATTTCGAATGATGATTTTGTGAAAGAGAAGGATGAGGATTTTGGAGTGGGAGTGAGAGTGAGAAAGAGGAGAATAATGAGAGAATGATTTCTAGGGTTAGGGTTTGATTTTATAGGAAGGAAAAGAGATTTATAGAAGGAAAGAGATAGCCTTAGGTTTAGAGAGAGAAATAGAGAGGGATTTTCAGAGAATGGAAAGGGGTTTTAAATTTTGAAAACCCAAAAGTCGCATTTTATCTTAACTGCTGCGACTTTTCGAACTTTGGTCGACAACTTCGATCGACCGAAGTTTTCCTTTAAGTTCGGTCAGCCGAACTTTCAGCAGGATGATTTTTGAAAGAGAAGGATGAGGATTTTGGAGTGGGAGTGAGAGTGAGAGTGAGAAAGAGGAGAATAATGAGAGAATGATTTCTAGGGTTAGGGTTTGATTTTATAGGAAGGAAAAGAGATTTATAGAAGGAAAGAGATAGCCTTAGGTTTAGAGAGAGAAATAGAGAGGGATTTTCAGAGAATGGAAAGGGGTTTTAAATTTTGAAAACCCAAAAGTCGCATTTTATCTTAACTGCTGCGACTTTTCGAACTTTGGTCGACAACTTCGATCGACCGAAGTTTTCCTTTAAGTTCGGTCAGCCGAACTTTCAGCAGGATGATTTTTGAAAGAGAAGGATGAGGATTTTGGAGTGGGAGTGAGAGTGAGAGTGAGAAAGAGGAGAATAATGAGAGAATGATTTCTAGGGTTAGGGTTTGATTTTATAGGAAGGAAAAGAGATTTATAGAAGGAAAGAGATAGCCTTAGGTTTAGAGAGAGAAATAGAGAGGGATTTTCAGAGAAAGGAAAGGGGTTTTAAATTTTGAAAACCCAAAAGTCGCATTTTATCTTAACTGCTGCGACTTTTTGAACTTTGGTCGACAACTTCGATCGACCGAAGTTTTCCTTTAAGTTCGGTCAGCCGAACTTTCAGCAGGATGATTTTGTGAAAGAGAAGGATGAGGATTTTGGAGTGAGAGAGAGGAGAATGAGAGAATGATTTCTAGGGGGTAGGGTTTGATTTTATAGGATGGAGAAGAGATTTATAGAAGGAAATTGATAGCCCTAGGTTTAGAGAGAAAAATTGAGAGGGATTTTCGGAGACCGAAGTTGTCGACCAAAGTTCGAAAAGTCGCAACAATTAAGATAAACGGAACTTTTGGGTTTTCCAAATTTAAAACCCCTTTTATCTCTCCAAAAATCCCTCTCAATTTTTCTCTCTAAACCTAGGGCTATCAATTTCCTTCTATAAATCCGAAGTTTACCTTTCGGTCGGCTGTCGGCCGAACTTTCAGCAGTTTCTTCAGAAAGTTTGATAAACAAACACATTTGTTCTTCAACCCAAATGGTTCTAGTTTCTTGATACCTATAAGTCCTGAATGTCATATAGGGTGCATTAGAGCAGGATTTGATTTAGGTTAGTGCTTGATCCGAAATTTGATTACCCTAGGCAAATTTTGTGAGAATTTATGCATATATATATCTACATTTTTCACACATATTTCTTAAAAACAAACATGGATCAATCTATACGCATGATATGAAACATATTTTATTTTGTCGGAGATAAAATATATGAAATACTTTTTAATATCGACCATTCCTTTTCAAACACAATTTAACTAGCATCTAAATATTTATTTATGAATCCAAAAATATCACATTGGTTGAGACATTTCATGCTCACGTCGAATATAGAAAAATCTTTTCTCATGGAGGGGAATTGCTTGTCAGTATGAATGTATTGAAGCTCAATATCCTTTTTTTGGACGTGAATTTTTAAAAAATTATGTCGGATCTCAATGTTTTTTGTTCTTGAATGTTGTATGGAATTCTTAGACAAGTTTATAGTACTAGTGTTATCACATTTGATGCTAATATGATCAAAAAGTAAACTATAATCTTTCATTTGTTATTTTATCCATTATACTTGAGCACAACAACTTTCGGCAGCCACATATTCGGCCTTGGCGGTTGAGCAATGAAGTTTTACTTCTTGCTAAACCAGGATACTAATGAGTGTCTTAAAAATTGAAAAATAACACTTGTGCTCTTCCCATCTACCTTACATCCTGCATAATCGGTATTGGAGAAACCATTCAATTCAAATGCAACTCCCCTAGGATAAAATATTTCTAAATTATGCATATCTATGAGATATATAAATATGCATTTTACGATAACTAGATGCATTTCTTTAGGACATGAGTGAAATCTAGCACATATGCATATGCTAAACATGTTATCCGGCATATTTACCATTACGTAGAGTAAAGAGTCAATTATAACTTGATAGAGCTTTTCATCAATATTTTTACCATTTTTATTTTTATCAAGTTTTATTGATGTGCTCGTTGGAGTCACTAAAGAAATTGCTTCCATCATGTCAAATTTTTTGATAAGTTCATTTGTGTATTTAACTTGATTTATGAAGGTCCCCTTGATTGATTCGTAATCCAAAAATAAAATTGAGCTCGCCCATCATACTCATTTCAAATTCGCCTTGCATACATTTAGTAAAATTCTTACACATATTTTCATTAGTAGCACCCAATATGACATCATCCATATATATTTGTACAATGAGTATGTCATGATTTTTGGTTTTAATAAAAAGAGTATTATCTATTTTTTCTCTTCTTGTATTACGATGCTCTTGATGCTTGCTTCAAACCACAAAGTGCTTCAGTTTGAAAAATCATGATTTTCAAACCCAAGAGGTTGTGCAACGTACATTTCGTCCGTTATGTGTCCATTTAAAACTGTAACTTTAACATCCATTTTGATAGAGTTTAAAATCCATGTAGCATGCAAATGCAAGCAACATTCAGATGACTTCTAATCATGCTACGGGAGCAAATGATTTACCAAATTCAATGCCTTCCTCTTGACTATATCCTTGGACAACAAGTCTAACTTTATTTCGAACAATGATTCCGGATTCATCTAACTTGTTTCTAAATACCCATTTAGTATCTATTATAGAATGATCATTAGGTCTAGGTACTAAGGTCCAAACTTTACTTCTTTTAAATTGATTGAGTTCTTCTTGCATTGCTAATAGCCAATGTTCATCGAATTCGGCTTCACAAAAAGTTTTAGGCTCAATTTAAGATAGAAATGCAAGTTTACCACAAATATTTATTATAAAATGTCTATTGGTTACCCCTTTTGATTGATCGACTATGATGAGATTCGTTGGATGGTTATGGGCGAACTTCCATTCTCTTGGAAAGTTGGAGATGTCACTACCTTGCTTTTTTTATTCTAATTGAGGTAAAATCACCACTAGTTGAAGCTCTTTCTCAAAAAATTCTTCTTGAGACTCCTCATTTCCTTGATCAATTTCCAAGTTTTCCATATTTTCTTCAATCCCTACATCACCACTTCTAGCAATATTTTTAGAAGAAAATTCATTAGATTCAAAAAAAGCAACATGAACCGATTCTTCAACAACTAGAGTACGTTTATTAAAAATTAAAAACTTCTTTGCTTATAGTTGAATATCCTAAAAATTAGCTTCATCCAATTTTGAATCGAATTTGCCTAAGTTGTCTTTGTCATTATTATGAACAAAACATTTGCACCTAAATGAATGGAAAAAACTTACATTAGGTTTTGTTTCTTTCCATAATTCATAGGGGGGGTTCTTCAAAATTGTCCTAATCATGACACGATTAATGATGAAGCATGCGGTATTCACAGCTTCGGCCCAAAAATATTTTAGAAGAGAATTTTCACAAAGCATAGTCCTAGCCATCTCTTCTAGAGTCCTATTTTGCCTCTCAACAACTTCATTTTGTTGAAGGGTTCTAAGAGCCGAGAAGTTTATGTCCTATACCGTGTTCATCACAAAATTTTGCAAATGATTCATTTTCAAGTTATCTATCATGATCGGTTCTTATGTTTGAAATAGAAAATCTCTTATCGTTTTGAAATCAACGGCATAATTTTGAAAATGAAGGAAATGCTTCATCTTTATAAGATAGAAACATTACCCAAATAAATCTTGAGAAATCATCAACGACTACAAGTACGTATAGTTTCCCACCAAGACTCATCGTCCTAAAAGGCTAATTAAATCCATAAGAAGAAATTGTAATGGCTTTGAGATGAAAACAATATTTTTAGATTTAAATGATATTTTGGTTTATTTTTCTTGTTGGCATGCTCCACACAATCTATCTTTTTCAAAAGATATTTTTTGTAAGCCAATGACTAATTCCTTTTTGGAAAGTTTTGAAATAAGGTTCGTGTGAGAATGTCCAAGTCTTCCATACCAACTATTATCATTCATCTCCGCAAGACAAGTTACATCCAATGATGCAACGTCGTCAATTATAAAAATATATACATTTTCAATTCTTTGATCAATGAATAGTATTTTGTTATCGTTGATATTTCTATGGTACATGAAGATTTATCAAAGATAACTCTAATCCTTTTTTCGCATAATTTACTTAGCATAATTGACTAATGCTAAGAAAATTGTGCTTTAATCCATCAACAAGTAGTACATTTTCGATAATGGGAGAAGGATCCTTACAAATATTACATTTGCCAATGATCTTGCATTTGCTATTGTCTTTGAAAGTTACATAGCCACCATCTTTTGAAGATAGAGATGCAAACATGAATTTATCCCCAGTCATATATCTTTAGGATCCTCTATCTAAGTACCATCTTCATTTCCTTAATTTGGATTTAAGACACACACCTTTAAAGAAAGTTCAACTATTGGCTTTTGTTACCCAAGTCTTGTTGGGTCTTAGTGTGTTAACTTCAATTTTCTTAGAGACCCAAATTGTTTTGACTCTTCTTCGTGCACATTTTCTTACTTTGCATGAATATGATGTATGTCCACTGTTATTACAATATGTACAAGTAAGATGTGATGCAATAGGTGGGGAGGTTTTGACAAAAATATTTTTATACAATTTTTGTTTCTTTAATGGGTTGTATCCTAATCCGGCTCTATCATTTACACACATTTGTGATCCAAGAAATAAATTTAAATTCTTTTATTCTTGAGTAAGTTTTTCAAGTCATGAAGCTAAATCCTTTGCTCTATTATTTAAATCATCATTTTCTAATTTTTTATTCACATGTGATTTTAGTTCATTAATCTCCATATTAAGAGAAGTGATAAGTTTCTTTAACATGTTATTTTTGGATGCCATTTTTAATGACTCTTTATACATTTCATCATATGCGTTTTGCAATTCATAAAAGGAGTTGGACTCGTAGAATACCTTATTTGATTCTTCTTCTTTAGAGACCAAGCAAAGGTTTGTCACTTATTGATCATTTGATTCATCATCGGATGTATCAATATCACTTTGTCTCCAAGTAACAAAGACTTTCATGAAATTTTCGAATTTGGCATTTCTCTTGTCCCTTCTTGAGTCTTTCTTGAGCTTAAGGAAATCAATTTTTATGTGCCCGAACTTTTTGCATTCAAAGCAATTGATATGGTCCTTCTTTTGCTCCTCATCTTTGCTAAGGTTCTCCTTCCTTGTCTTCTTGGGAATTGGCCTTTCTTGAACATTTTGCTGAATCTTTGTGTGGAAAGACTCATATTCTCATCCCTTTGATCATCATTTTTTATTAAATCTTTTGTCTTTTGATGATGATGTTTTGAAAGCGATTTCCTTCTTCTTCTTGCTTTCATCAATTTTTTAATTACTCTTTAAAGTGATCTCATGTGTCATGAGAGATCAGAATAATTCATCAAGACACATTTTTGTAAGGTCTTTTGATTCTTCAATGGCAGTCACTTTTGGTCTCCAACTTCTTGATAGACACATGAGTATTTTTCTTACCATTTCCATATCAGTGTAGATTTTACCAAGAAATTTTAAACCATTTATAATGTCGATAAATCTAGTAAAAATTTCAGAAATAATTTATTTGATTCCATTTTAAATAATTCATATTTATGAACTGGCGTGCTTATTTTTTATTCTTTTAATCGACTTGTCCCCTCACGAGTGATATCTAATTTATCTCAAATTTTCTTAGCCCTTTGGCATCCGGATATTCTATTGAATTCATTTATGTCTAAGGCACAATATAATGTAGGAATAGCCTTAGCGTTGTTTTGCATATTTTTTGTGTCCAAGGGTGTCCATTCATTTTGTGGTTTCAGAACCTCTTCCTTTTACGTTATTTTTGTGGGAATAATAGGACCATTTTCAATGATACTCCAACATGCAAAATCTTTGGCTTGAATGTAAATTTTCATTCTAGCCTTTCAATAGTTGTAGTTACTACCGAAAAATAATGGAAGTGTATTTGTGGATTCACCTTCGGCCATATGTGTTCCTATGATGGTCATAGATCTTTGATTCCTATATTGTTAAATCAAAAAAATGTAGAGTCTTGCTCTGATACCAATTGTTAGCTAAAAAGCAAATTATGAGGGGGTGAAATAGGTTTGCCACACTTAATGGTCAATTAAAATTTTCTTCACAATAATTTTACTATGCACTCTTAATCAAGTATATAAATAATAATGAGAAGATAAAAGAGAGAGTGGAAACGATTTATAATGGTTCGTCTAATTCTAGCCTACGTCCACTCTTCCAATCCTCTTTGGGTATCAACTATCTTCAAACTTGCGGGTGCTTGAAAACCCCCTTACAACACTAGAGTGCCTCTAGTCGTAAAGAGATTTTCTCTCTTGGAATACAATCACTAGAGAGCCTCTAGTCTTCAATAGAAAGCCATCTCTTGAAAAATAAACAATTACTCAAGGTGATTCTCTCAAGAATGAAGTAAGCGTTGTAGCAATTAAAGCTCACAACCTCTAGAAGAAAAACAAATACATTGATAGCTCTTATTTAGAGTGATTTTTTTTCTATGATCTTTACAAATATAGCTCACAATCAATGATCAAGAATTGAAGTGATTTTCACAAGTGTATAGAAAATTTATGACACTTCAATTATCTTCCCAACAACCCCAAGGGTTGCATGTATAAGCTAAAAAAAAGTTCTATCCGTTTTAGCATTAAATGCACTGAACTAGTCATTCTGTTTTAACCTCAGCCGTTGGATCTATTATTTTGACTTGTAAGATTAAAATTCAAACTTTGGTCGTCAACTTCGGTCGTCTCCAGATACTTTTGTTCAACTTTCAGTCATCAGCTCCAAGAACTTCGGTCAACCCTTCATAACTTCGGACATCCCTTAAGCTTTTGGATCAACTTTTGGTCGTCAGTTTGACTCTTTGATTAACCAAATATTAACTTCGGTCATGCTTAAAATCTCTTATCGAACTTCGGTCGTGGTCTTCAGAACTTTGATCGATCGAACTTGTGACATTTTCAGCATTTTGACAATTCTCTATTTCTTCAAAATAACCGAACCCGTCAATGACCCAAATAGAGTTTAAGCAATTGTTTGATACCTCCACAAGTTTTATTAGAATTATAACATTGATTATAACTTATGAGATTTTACAGTTCGTAATTTGAACTATTATTGAATTTTCTATACTTGATTGAGTTTTGTTTTAAAGTTTGAGCGAGTCAATGGATTCTTTACACACCTAAATCTCATTTTCAATGTATGCATACTTATGTGAGTTTAAACCAAACTTGCATAACAGTATTTTGAGTTAAACAAATGATTATTGTAAGTTTTAAACCATATGAGTTTGCTTAACTCTATATAATGATTTTTAAAAAGTATTTAAATATACATAAGTTTAATCATCAAAATAAATCATTGCCTTTGTTCTAACATGGGTCATTATTGTTTTATTATTAGGATTAAATACACTTTCTCTCTTAAAGTATGAACCAATTCTCATTTTGAGACTAACTAAAAAATTTAGCACTTTGTCTTTAGACTTGTTGAATTTGTTGCAATCAAAACCAATCACTAATTCCATCCAACTTGTTAACAATTCGGGTGCCATAGAGGCGCCACATAAGTTACGCATAAGCATTCGGATTACCATTTTTAGATTCAAGACTCAAATTTAAGATGTAAAACTCAAGAACCCAAGGACTAGAGACAAAAATAACCTAAACCAACCCAAACCATTAATTAATTGGGGTTAAATACCCCTTAATTTTCACAATCCCAAACCCTAGGCCCCACTTCGCCGAGGTTCATCCAGTAACCCCCATCACCACGCATACCCACCACCGCAGAGTTAGATTTTACAAGTGGTAGTGGTTGGATTCGACACTGGAGACTCGATTCTAGGTGACGGTGTGTCAACCCAAGCAATGAAGAATTGATTTGAGGCATTGATGGTCCGATACAAGGCAGTAGCAACTCAATTCAAGCAACGACGATGGGAATTAAGGCGAAGGCGACCCTACCCATCATCTCTCTCTGTGATCATTGTGTGTGTGTGTGAATTAATGGTGGTGGCAATGGTGGTATTTGGGTGGTGGAGGGTTGTCGGTGTGTGTGGGTCCCTCTCTCTATCGATGGGGATGTGTATTTGTGTGTGAATGGATGGTGATGGTGCTTTGGGAGGTGGAGGTTTGTTGGTGTGGGTGGCTCCCTCTATGTCTGGTTGGTGCGTGGTGGCTTCGCTATTGGTGATGGTGGCTGAAATTTGGCTAGTATGGTTTGGTTAATTAGGGTTAGGGTTAGGGTATTAGAACGTAGTACGGTTAGTGGGTGTGGTCATATACACGTAGGTGCCATATGTAGCTCCATTAAAAAATTAGACGGAGTTAGCGAGTGGTTGTCCTAATTGAAATCAATTCACTAGGCGAAGGGACAAAATGCAAAAACTTTTAATTGGAGAGTCAAAGTGAGAATTAGTCAACGCTTTAAGGTTGTAAAGTGTATCTAACCTTTATTATATCCAAACACAGAGAGGTTGAGAATCCAGCAACTCTTCGTCAAATCTAAAACAAAAGTCTTCTTCTGGAAGAATTATTCTAGAATACTTGGGGTGATTCTATTTGGAACCAAGAAAATTCTCTCTAGCCCTATTTTTTGTTTGGGTAAACTTCATTGACCTCACTTGATACTTTTGACACATACAACAAATCTCCCCGGAAATATTTTAAATAACACATATCTTTCTTATTTTTGAAAAACTATTATTAGAATTCTCCTTTTGAAATTATTTTTTTTTTAAAAATTGACAACATTGCCCTTATATTTAGGGATTTCCTATTTTTTACTCTTTTTAAAAAAAATTACATATTGATATAAAATATAAAAAATAAAAAATAGGATAATTTGTAAACAAATTGTGTTTTAAGAAACAAAAAATATAATGTTTATTAATTTTAATTAGTGTATTGAAGAAAAAAAATATAAGCCCTAAATTTAATCTTATCATTTTGCAAAAAAAAAAATAGCTTTAAGAAGGAGAATTTTGATACTAGTTCATTGTTATAATAAACCAGAAATCCTAGAATTTTGATGTGAAAAATAAAATACAAAACAAATCTAAAATTTATACTATCTGATT
>BRYE01000011.1:2515000-2517500 GCA_030159115.1 Actinidia arguta var. hypoleuca | reverse complement strand
ATGGCCGTGGTTTTGGTTCTTGGCGTGCCCTTGGAAACCTTTTCATTCATTTTTATGCTCGAAAAACACTCAAACAACCTACAAGCACAACATAACAAGCAACATAATGGCATATCACAAACATGTTCAACACAATGCATATGTGATGCATGAAACGTGTCAAATGCCAAAAAGTCTAAAGAAGGTGATCATTGTGCCAAAAATTGATCTTACGATATCCAACATGTGTTTGGGTGAAATGTGGAACATAAATTTTTCCAAGGTTTTTCCTCCCAAATGCCCTTATTGAAGTCTAGGGACCTTTTGTTATTCAATTAAATCCAATTAGTCTCCTAATCTAGGCAAAAGGTTCTTAGGAACATTTCATCGAGCACTTGGTGTGCGTGGAAATGGTGGGTGTTCCTAGGGCACCATACTTGGTCTAAAATTACCCAAATCAAACGTGTATAAACAACTATGAAAAGTAATACAAAACCCCTAAAAGAAAATCTAAAGTAAAGCCTAAACTAAAAACTATGCGTTCAAGGGAGAAAAAAAAACGAAAATGGGATGTTTACCTTTGAAAACTAGAGGAGGGAGGGATGAGAATCCCCACAAAATGCTTTAGGAAGGCTTTAAGCGACGTGAGAGATTGAAACTTCTCTTTTCCCTCTTGTCTCTCCAGTTTCCTAAGCCCTCTCTCTCTCTTATCTCTCGGGTGGAAGGAAAGGAATGAACAAAAAAAATTTAACTTTCCTTTCTTAACTGCCCAAAATCCCAACAAGCGTTCGAACGCCACGTTGGAACGTCAGGCAAAAATTATTTTTTGTTCTCTGGACATTCGAACGGCACGTTCGAACGGTGACTTCTTTTTTTTTTTTTTTAAACGTTCAAATGGTAAACAGAGGCGTTGGAATGCCAGGCAAAAATTAAAATTTCTGTTATCTGGACGTTCGAACTCCAGGCATTTATTTTTTTTTTTAGACGTTCGAACGGTAAACAGAGGCATTGGAACTCCAGGCAAAAATTAAAATTTCTGTTCTCTGGACGTTCGAACGGGACGTTCGAACTCCAGGCATTTTTTTTTTTTTTTTAACATAACTTATCAAAAACAATACCAACACTACTAATAAAGAGCTCGAAACGAGCTCGCCCACCCCCCAACTAAGAGATTGCTTTGTCCTCAAAGCGACAAAATCGACATAAAAATTTCGGACAGAAACCTAAATGGGCGGGGATAACAAAAATTAATTTTCTTCTTATCTTTATACCAACTTTGGTGGATCAATGAGATCCACACAATCCACTTTGCCTCGAAAGTGTTCAAAATATGGGTTTAACCTTTGCCCGTTAACTTTAAAAGGTGTGCTATTCTTTGGATTTTGCACTTCAATGGTCCCATAGGGAAAGATTTCCTTAATCAGATAGGGACCCGACCATTTACTCCTCAACTTTCCCGGAAAGAGATGTAACCGGGAGTTGTAGAGTAAAACCTTTTGACCAACATAAAAGTTTTTACGTTGAATGTGTTGGTCATGATGGACTTTCATTTTAGCCTTTGAAATTTTTGCGTTTTCATACGCATCATTTTGTATTTCGTCAAGTTCATTCAATTGCAACTTACGATTGTTTTCAGCTTCACTCAACCCCTCATTATATTTTTGAATCGCCCAATATGCCTTGTGCTCAACCTCAACCGAGAGGTGACACGCTTTTTCATACACAAGATGATACGGGGAAGCACCGAGAATAGTTTTGTAAGTCGTTCGATAGGCCCACAAAACATCAATTAAACGCATAGACCAATCTTTTCTAGATGGATTAACAGTCTTTTCTAAAATGGTCTTTATCTCTCGATTGGCCAATTCGACTTGACCTTGAGTTTGGGGATGGTAAGGCAAACCTACCTTATGAACAATGCCATATTTTCTCATGAGTACCCCCATTGGTTTATTACAAAAATGGGAGCCACCATCACTTATGATGGCTCGAGGCATACCGAATCGGGAGAAAATATATTCTTTCAAGAATTTGACCACAACGTGATGGTCATTGGTCCGTGCAGGGATAGCCTCTACCCACTTTGAAATATAATCAACGGCCACTAAGATGTAAAGCTACCCAAAAGAACTAGGAAATGGTCCCATAAAATCGATGCCCCAACAATCAAACACTTCCAAAATGAGAATAGGATTAAGGGGCATCATTTGCTTCCTAGTAAGGCTACCTAGCCTTTGACATCTATCACATGCTAAACAAAAAGAATGAACATCTTTGAACATTGTCGGCCAGTATAGTCCACTTTGTAAAATTTTTGCCACTGTTTTCTTTGATGAAAAATGACCTCCACAAACTTGAGAATGGCTAAATCCTATTACACTATGGACTTCATTATCAGGAACACATCGCCTCACAACCTGATCTGAACAATATTTGAATAAATAAGGCTCGTCCCAAAAGAATTGTCTCACTAGCCGAAAAAATTGCTTCTTGTCCAACGAGGACCAATGAGAAGGGATAG
>BRYE01000011.1:2505000-2510000 GCA_030159115.1 Actinidia arguta var. hypoleuca | reverse complement strand
CATAAAGTTTACAATTTAATTCTATATATATTATTAGATATTGAAGTTTAAATTCAACCTAAGATTTTACCAGCAACACAATTTTTCAGAAATTTAGTCCTTATTCCATTGGGCATAACTTCTTCATTTGGGATGTGTTTCAAACTCATGACCTACCAAATTGAAGGTCATTAAGTCTATTTTCAAATGATATTGACCTAGGATGTATAATTATTGTCGTCAGGTAAGTGGGATGCGATGAAGGAACTATAGCCAAGTGTTATTTTTGGCCATTAATAGTCAATCTAGGATCCTTGAACCTATTCCAAGGAGTGTCGTCCTAGGGCATAGGTTATTCTTGAGCGGGGATACCTTTAGTCAAGTCGAGAGTTGTTATATTAGTTTTAAACCTTCTCGATCATAGTATTGACATTTTGTATCGTATGTCCTATATGTGTAGGAACGCCAAGTGTAGCACTTAGCCAAGGAAACCAAGGTGAGTAACATGATGCCATGGACAAAACCTATTTATCTTCAAAAGTATTTTCAATACGTATTATGTTATATGTAACCGTTTTTCTATGCTTTTAATGCATCAATGATTATATTCTAAATATGAATGTCATGCCTTTCAAAATACGCAATGTTACTATGCTATGTATTGAAATCCATGGATGCATGATTTATAAGAAAAACTAAGTATGTTCAAGATAAGCAAGTATAGTGACACTCGGGGTCCCCCGTGGTGGGACTTCAATCTAGCCTAAGGTCCTAAGGTAGATGGGGAACATAAAATAAGTTCCATCTACAAAGTGAGATATCTCTGGCCAAAAGAGCCACCCGACCTATATGGTCTTCCAGTTCAGCCAAGTTGTCATAGTTTCAGTATATGATATGTACAAGTACAAAAGCAAGTATGCCAAGATTCTGTGAGCTTCAAGTTTATGAAAGTTTATGTTTTCAGAAAAGATATGTATGCTCACATGTTTAAGTTAAATGATATAAGTATGTTATGAAATAATCCATGGTATTTTATGTTCATGCATCTGTTGTTAATCACTAAGCTTTTAGCTTACGTTTTCGAAAACCTTTTCAGAAGACTTGTCCGAGGAGCAGTAAAAAGAAGATAGCAAGTAGACTTTAGTTTTGTGGCCAATGACCTTATGTTGTTTTGTAAGGGCTAGACCCTATATTATGTAGTGATGTACGGCCATGTCATGCATAACTTAATTTGGCCATGTGATGTATGTAGAAAGTTTAAAATTTAGGCACAGCTCTGTATACAGTGTGCACACTCTACTTTATTATTTTCAGTATTATGACGCTTCGATAAAGAAAAATTATACCAATTTGAATGAGTATGCACAGGTTAAAGATAAGTAGGCCTTGGCAGCAAGCCGCCGATCGGTGACGTACCGTCGATCCGCATAAACCGGGTTGCGAGGCGTTACAAATAAAACTTGTCAACTTTTACTAAGACGTCTTCCACAATCCCCCTAAGGGCTTTGATAGACCTATCTGCCAGTTGAAGTGTAATCCTAGTGGGTTTCAGTTCACCTAGTTCCAATTGCTCATACACAAAATATAGCAATAAATTCACACTCGAACCTAAGTCTAAAAGACAACCTTCTATCTTATGGTCTCCTATTACGCATGTCACGGTAGGACAACCTAGATATTTATACTTTGGTGGGGTTTTGACTTGTACTACGGATTGGACATCTTTAACACAAAAGGCATTCTCTCTACCATTTAACCTCCTCTTAACAGTGCATAAATCCTTTAGAAATTTAGCATAAGAGGGCACTTGTTTAATGGCTTCTAAGAGAGGTAGATTTATTTTGACTTGTTTGAAAGTCTCGTAAATCTCAGAACTCAAGTTATGCTTTGGTTTGGCCAATTGATGGGGGAATGGAGCATGAGACAAAATCACGCGTTCTTCCCTCAATGTTGCCCCAAGCTCGGGTACGGACTCAATCTTTTCCTCCTTCTCATCATCCTCTTTTTCACTACCCTTCTTTTATTTCCTCGGCTCTACTTCACTCTCCTTGCCTTAACTTATCTCTAGCTTTTTCTCAACCAAAGGTTCTACTACCTTAGATGGGTCTACCTCAACCTTAGGGTCCTTAGGAAGCATTGTTTTGTCAATGATCTTACCACTTCTCAAAACAGTAATGGCTTGAACTTGGTCATGGTTAGATGATGATTGGTTTGAGGTCTCTGTGGCATGGACTTGCCTAGATGGTTTTGGTTGAGGTTGTGCAGGCAACTTTCCCTTTTCTGTAAAGGTTAAGGCTTGTGTTAGGAGAGTCAATTGACTCTTTATATCATCCAACGTCTTGTCAACCCGCAAATTTACCCCTACTTGGGTTTGGACAAATTGTTGGACAGTATCCTCCAATGACCTTTTGTGCGGGGGTTGATACGTGTTAGCATGAACTTGGGGTGGGGGTTGGAATGGTTTTGGTGGAACTAGATATGGAGGTTGATAATGATGTGGTTGTGACGGTGGAGGTGGCGCTTGATAAGATTGAGGGTTATGAAACCCTCCTTGATAAGCTTGGGGGTTTGATGTTCCCTCATTACGCCATCCAAAATTTGGATGATCCCTCCAACCCGGGTTATAGGTGTTGGAATAGGTGTTTCTCCCTCCTCGGTTGTATTGGCTAACGACATTTACCTAATCATGTAAAGCCTCCTTAATACCTGGAATGACAGGGCATGACATGGTGTCATGCTCTTTGGTCTTACACACAACACAACAAATATCCTTAGACTCCTCACTCCCCACTGAATTTATCTTTTTAAATTCTAAGGCCTCTAATTTTCTTGCCATGATGGCAATCCTAGCATTCACATTATCAACCTCTTTCAGTTGATACTTTATCCCTTGTGTGTTGACCCTACTTTCGGAATTTTGGGTCCCAGTTATTGCCCAATCGCGAGTTAATTTTGCAAGGTAATCAAAATAGGAATAAGCTTCGTGAGGTTGCTTATCCATGAAAGTACCCGCACACATAGTCTCCATAAATTATTTCAGTTGGGTGTAAGGGCAGCATAGAAGATGTTAATTATATGCCATTCGGCATAGCCATGATGTGGGCAGGATGTGAGGAGTTCTTTAAAACGCTCCCAATATTGGAAAAAGTTTTCCCCTTGCATTAGAGAAAATTGTGAAATTTGGCGTCTAAACTCCTCTGTTCGGTTTTCACAGAAAAATTTCTTCAAAAACTCCCCTTGTAGAGTTTGCCAAGCATGGATAGAAAGTGGTCTCAGTGAATTGAACCATATCTTAGCCGTATCCTTCAAACAAAATGGAAAAAGTTTGAGAAGAAAAATTTCTCTTGGACAAGAGTTGTCCATAACCAATGAACATGCATCCTCAAATTCTTTGATGAAAGCATAAGGCTTTTCCGATTCCATCCCATGAAATTGAGGAAGCATTTGCATCATGCCTGGCCTTATATTCAAAGTGGCATAGTGAGGTGGAAACACAATACATGAAATCGGTGCTTGTCGCGGCGGGTTCATGTAGTCTCTCAAGGTGCGGAATTGTGGAGCTCTCATGTCTCCATGAATGCTTTCGCCTTCCATGTTATAACCCCCTAAACCGTGTGCTGGGTTCAGAGGCGGTGGGTTTTGTGGTAATCCACCCATTTGTGGGTTGAGCACTATATTTGGATTTTGTTGGGCATGGTTAGGTGGAACAAGATTTTGTGGTTCACCTTCCTCATTCATGTCTCCCATAGGCAAATTGTCCAGGTTGACAACTAACAAAAGTCCTGAGGAAGGAATGTTAACTGGTGATGGTGGGTCGACTCGTGTGAGGCGTCTATTTTCTTCTCGTGTCCAATGGGACATGCACGTAAAATGTGCAAATAGTATGTCTTTATCCTAGTCAGCACATCATACACAATGCTCCTAACAATATGCAATGAAACTAATTTAATCACTCGAAGAAACTATTAAAAAGAAAGAAATAAAATCTAGCAACTTATTCAAATAAAGTAGAAAGAGTTACCCCGACCCTTAGCCGTAGATGCTTCCCTCGTGGGTGGGTGATAAATCCCCACCTTGTTTTTGCTAATTTTTTTTTAGGTTGCTCGTTCCTTCAACTCCCCAGCAACGGCGCCAAAACTTGACTCACGCCAAACGTGCGCTTGAGTTTCACCCCAAGAGAAGGCTGGCGAAGTAGTATAACCCGGTTGTACGAGATCGATTCCACAGAGAGTTGTGTGAACAAAAGTAGAAGAACTAGACTACCCTTATATTGCTCACAAAAGGGACGAACAAAACATTTCCAAAGAGAAAATAAAATCCCAATTGTTTGTGAATTGGTTGGGTTTTGAAATTAAATAACACTTAGAATTAGAAAAACTAATGAAAACTTGATGGTAATTTAATATGAAATGGTCTTGGGATCGATTGCTCAAATCAATTTCGAGTTTTGGAATTCCAAGGGTAGAGATTAAATAACTCAAATCCTTAGACTTCGTGGTGAGTCTAGGATTCGGAAGGTTTAGCAATTAAAAGTCCTAATTACTTCAAAACTTCAATTTCTAAATTGATTCGGGTTGTTATATTCAAGAATAAATACCATTGATCCACGCAAGTATTATACTAAGACTAGGCTTATGCATAATCCTTGCCGAGCATAGTCAAGTATCTAAGATTTCGATAGTATCTAAAATAAAGAAGTAGAAGAATCACACAAACAAGAAAATTTGAACTTTGAAGACCAATATCTCTTTTCCCCTGTTTTTTTCCAAAACTTTCAATTGATTCTCATAATCAATCCCGAGACTAGAGGGTTTAGCTACTCATATTCATCTAAAAACAACTTCAAATACTTGAAATATAACTAAAAATAGAGAAGAAATACGAAGAAACAAGAGAAATTTTGTATTTAATGCAAGGAAAGATGAAAACTTGCAATAAACTTTGATTACACTTGATTACAACTAGAAAAGAGAAGAACTTACAAGAAACTCATGTATTCTAAGCTTTAAAAGCATAAAAAG
>BRYE01000011.1:2487500-2490000 GCA_030159115.1 Actinidia arguta var. hypoleuca | reverse complement strand
TGCTAAAGAAAACTAAAGATAAGAATTCCAAAAATAAATGAATTAAAACAACTAAATCTTCTCCCCCTTTGGGGTATCATCAATAAGGAGGTGCGCGGTATGGAGGGCAATGACGGATTGAATGGTGGAGGAGGTGGAGGAGGAACGGGGTTAGCCCATAAACCTTCCAATTGGGCTTCATTGTCATTCATTTGATTTGAGTGTTGTTCATTGAAGGTATTTTGTGGCTAGTTCAATTTTTCATAAGAATCCCCGAGCCTATCAATATACTCCCCATGCTTCTTATAGAAGTCCCCAAGCCTATCAATGTGTTTCCCTTGCTCACTGCAAATATCCCCGAGCCTCTCAATGTATTGCTCTTGTCTCACTTGGTTTTGAATGATTTCCTCTTGACATTGTTCTATCCGCACAATTGACTCATTCAATTTACCAAAGTACTCGAGAAACCATGTCGGTGGTCCTCCTTGAGATGAAGTTCCTTTTTACAATGGATACGCTCCATACATTGGATACTCCTCTTGCATTGTCTCATCGCCTTGCCATTGGAGTTGGGAATTTTGAGCACTTAGGTCCACATTGGTTTCCTCGGGGGGAGGAACCTCAAGGTCTTCTTCGACCTCCATTGCATGATGACGTGTTTCCTTGTCTTCTTCTTCTTCCTCTTCTTCCCCTTCGGAGGAATCAATACTTATACCCCTCTTGATTGTGGTTATGGAGAACCCCTTACTTATGTATTAATTTTGCTGCCCGCTAAGTTTCACTCTAAAACGAATTGAAAACCTTAGTCAGAAGAGCACCAAAGGATAGGGCTTGACTGTTATGGTTTCTCACATCAACCATTTCTTTTAGTATTATTTAGTTGAGGTTTAAAGGTTCTTCTATTGCAGCCTTGTAGATAATGAAGGCATCCATGTTGGTCACTTGATTGTAATGTCCCACCTTTGGAATGATGTTATAGGCTATGTACCTATAGAACAATCTAAATTCCTTTTTCAGATGCTTAGTTTGGGTGACTCCAACCTTTTTATTTACAGCGATCACCTCATTCATTTGCTTATTGCTCACATATTGGTCACATTGATTAGGTTTGCTTATGAATGTGCATTCTCTAACATTGGCAATCCCGGTGATCTCAGATAAGATCATAGAAGTTAGGACTATGTTTTTCTCTCAAACCCTTGTATATATGGTGTATTCAATATTTTCTAGAGTTCCTACTTCTAAATTATGATAGAAGAATCTTACCAAATTTGTGTACACATCATTTGGTAAGGGTTGGAGATCATTCCATCTGAGTGCGTCCATCGGGGCTAGCATCTTCAAAACATATTTGATGGGAAAGCTTCTTTCAAATTCCCATCTCGTAATTATCAGCCTTTCTTTGAACTACGAGATCCACGTCCTTTGAATGTCCATAGATTTGAACATTCTCAGCCTAAAGATAATCTCTGGTTCGGTGGGGTTGGGGTCATCACCCCTCGGATCATGGGAAGTGTGCTTTGTTAGCACCATGGCTTGAAAAGGGAATTTTGAGACTTTTAGGATCTAGGGTTGTATAGAGAGAGAGAAGGAAAAAAGTTGTAAAGCCCTAGAAGAACCTTTTTGAACTCTTGGGTTGAGAGAGTTTGAAATGCCAAAGACTCTGTCTCTTTCTCTTTCTTTGTTGTCTCTACAACTTCGGTAGACCAAAGTTGCAAGTTCAGTCAACAGATATGTGTGATTCTGCGACCGAACTTCCAAGAATTTGAAAGATTTGAAGCAAAGAAAAAAAAGCCCTAAAATTTCTGAACCTTTCAAAGGAGTTTGAATAATTAAGGTTTCTATGGAAGAGAGAGCGTGAATAGATAAAGTTTCAGTGGATTTTAATGGATTTAAAACTCTCATTTAATGTTTATCTCTTAAGTCCAGCATGACCTTTTAAAGTACTAGACAAGCAGTAACTTCGGTCACCAACTGTGGTTGACCGAAGTTGGCCATTCAACAGCTGAAGTTGTGACAAATCCTATAGATCGTGACAGTGATTCAATTTTTCCTAAATTGACCTTTTATACTTGTTTTCTTTGATTCCACAAGTCACAAACAATATTAAGCATATATGGAATATGATTATTTTGACTATCTATTTGCATATTAAAATTTGACATCTTAATGCATATTTTTGTCAAATAATTAAAATTAAGCTTGGCATTACAAGCGCATATTCAATCTTAACTTAGTTTAGGTTCATATATGTTGTGTTAGAGTCTATTTGTATGATACACTTTGATGTAGGGTCCTCCTTTTAATTCCAACTAACTCAAATAGAATAAATTATACTAAGAATCCAAAAATTGATACTCACATTGGTTGAGACATACCAAGTTCACGTCTAATGAAGTAAAATCTTTTCTCATCAAGGGATTTTATAAAAATATCCGCCAATTGCTTGTCGATGTGTACATACATAAGTTCAATATCCCCTTTTTTGGACATGATCTCTTAGAAAATAGTGTCGAATCTC
>BRYE01000011.1:2462500-2470000 GCA_030159115.1 Actinidia arguta var. hypoleuca | reverse complement strand
TGTAAAGTCTTCATTTTCTTATTCTCTAAACCAATTTAATAACGGAACCGATCCTTTTAGTTGATAGTGGAATTGATCTTTCAAATTAACCGATCTTTGGACCGGATACCGAAGTACCAAAAGATCAACTCCAACCCAAATCTCTATTAAAGAAACTCCATTAATTCATCCATTTCTATCCAAAAACTAAAGGAATGATCTTATAATTTTTAATTAATATATTTAATATTGGTCTCACGGTCTCATTGTTATCGTTTCAATTATCAATTTATATATTTTTTTTAAAAATAATAATAAAAAGTAAAAAATGAAAATGAGTCTTATTTCTTGAGTGGGCATAATTTTACTAAGAAATTTTGAGGATAATTGAAAATGCTCTTAATATCATTATCACTTCTCTGTTTACCGACATGCGTCACAATTGGTTGGGTAATTCATCATCGGTCCCTGTAGTTTAGGAAGAGGTATACTTTGGTTCTTGTAGTTTTAATTTAAACAATGAAACGTATTGTTGATCCATACTATATCGAAATCCTTAAAAATATTGACTTAAAATGCAAAATAAATAAAATATTAATGATATTTTCATTTAAAGTCTTCATATATTTGTATGGAGGGACAATATTGAAACTTATTAGAAATTATGAGATTATAATTAGTCAAATTATAATTATATGGATCAAAGTGACACTTTTTATGAACTCCAAGGATCGATGGTACAATAAATCCGACTTCATTGAAAGTAGATTAAGACCCGTGAACCATAAGAAATCTCGAACGTCCATCTCACCACTAATGCTACCCGCGAGACCGCAAATCCTTCATTATTAGTCTTTCACAAACCTCATCTACACTTAAATCTTAATCATTATAGTTTTCCAGCCACCACCGTCCAACAGGGCGGAGTTAAAATAAATATTTAATAGGATTAAAAAAGTTAAAATTTATATTTACTGAGGTCAAAATTATAGAATTTACAAAATTTAGTACAAATTATTAATTTTGTAGGATCAAAATTGTATTTATAATAAATGATATTTAAAAAAATAGTATAATTTTTTTTAATAAGATCAATTAACTCCACTTTCTCCTATGTTGCTCCGCCATTAACCACCATCATAGCTCACCAACACAAATAAATAGCACATCCTCCAGTATTAGTCTTTCACAAACCTCATCCACACTTAAATCATAATCATTCTAGTTTTCCAACCACCACCGGTCCACCACCATGGCGGAGGAGAAGCACGACCACCACCTCTTTCACCACCACAAGGACGATGAAGGCAAGCCGGTTGATTATAAAAACGAGAAGAAGCATCACGAGCACCTCGGCGAGCTTGGTGCTGCTGCTCCCGGCGCGTATGCCTTGGTAATGTTCCACCACTTGTCATGTTCATATGATATTCTCTTTTCCTTTGGTTCTAATTTATTTGTCGGTTTTAAAACTTTTCAAAATTACCTTTTTGATGTTTAAAATTATTCGAAAGTAAAAAAAAAGTAGAATTTTAACATCAATTCAAAAAAGAGATTGCAAAAGCAATAAAACATATATCATATTTGGACTACCGATTTTTTAATGTGCACCAACATTTCGTATATTCAAAACACTTTGTATGGACCAGACTTCTCTACAGCATTGAACTTTAGGGTAAAGTTGGGCAAAAATTTGTGTTACTTTGGACCCACCTCAATAATTTGAACCGTTTATTTTATAAAACATGTAAAGAAAATCGTTCATGCAATAAAGTAGCTTGGTCAGAGATAATTATTTATATAATTAAATCACATTTGTCATTAAAAAAAGGACGGCCTATAGTTAAAATATTATACTTTTTATTCCACAAAGATGATCCAATCATGCCACTACTAATGCACAATTAACTTATTTTTTTGTATGGCGGTTCCTACAAAATCAACAGTTCGGCCTACAAACAGTATTAGTTTTGCTCAAATAAATAAAAGTTATGCCAAATAAGTTGGCACAGTCCGAGGCGCCATAATCCAAAAACTATTTTTCTTAGAACGTTTTGACACACACCTACACGAACTTTTTAAATTGTATATTAATTTACTTTTGGGGTTGCCTTGTAATGAAATCTTTAGCCTGAGAAGCACAAGGAGAAGAAAGACCCAGATCACATACATAAGCACAAAATAAAGGAAGAAGTTGGCGCAGCGGTCGCAGTTGGATCCACTGGCTACGTGTTCCATGAGCACCATGAGAAGAAAGAAGCGAAGAAAGAAGCAAAGAAAGAGGATGAAGAGGCCCATGGCAAGAAGCACCACCACCTCTTTTAATCTTAATTAGTGGTTCTTCGATCGATCCACCATGTTTTCTCTTTCTTTTAACTGTCTGTTTGTGTTGTGTTTTTTGGGTTGTCTTGAAATCAGCAGCATGAGGAACTACCCTAAATAATTGCTCAAGTACTGTTTAATGAGTTTGTGTTTGCTTACTAGGTCTTTATTTCATATATATATATATGTATATGGTACGGTTTTATATAATAAGACGTGGATATTATGCTGATGCTTGAGATATCATGAACTATTATACTACTTTAAATCCCACTATTGTAACTCTATATTTTGATTTTCTTGGCTAATCAATCTAATTAGTAATGGAAGTTAGGTGTTTGAACAAATTTGCAGCACATTACCGACATGTGGTCTCCTTTGATAGTGATTTACAGTAGGATTGGGCAAATTATAATGGAATTTGGGTGGAAATGATAGAAAAATATCAATTCTATCTCTCAAATGATGGTACATGTATGAAAAGCTTAAAAATTCGTCCAAAAACATAATTGTCGTTCCCAATTGAACTAATTAAGAGAGCAAATCGAAATAAAGAACTAAATCACAAGATTTGAAAATACAAAAGTTAGAGCAGAACGAAAGGATATGGTAGTAAGTAGTATTTATTCTAATTCATGGCGACTTATCCCAACTCACCAAATGGATTTTGTTTTTAGGCCCCATTTGGTGTAAGTAAAAAAAAATTGTAATACACTCCCATAAATTCATCCCAAATAAATTTATTCCAAACACACTCAAAAATATCAAAGGTATCTTAAGATGAGTTCTTCCCCCACAAAAAAAAAAAAAAGCTTTGGGGATTAAATACTAATGTGATTTAATTTCTTGGATTCCTCCCGAAATAAAATGCATAAAAATTAAATAATCAAAATGAGTGGGGTTGGATTAGAACACTTTGGAGAGATGGAAACAAAGCGTAGTGGGGAGTCACAATCAAAATTCTGTACGCACGAGTATAATAGGAGGCATCTATTTTGGATCTAGTTTGATGATCAAAATAATTTATATTGTATATCTCATCAAGAGGTTCAATATTATAAAATTTTAAATTGATCGGATGTAAATTAATATCCGTTTCGTACTGTTTTATAACTTAATAAATTATTTTAAATCTAGTTTGCTAATCAAAACAATTCATATTGCTCAATATTGTAAAAAATAAAATTGATGGGATGCAAATTAATATTTGTTTGGTATTATTTTATAACTTAATAAATAAGTGTGTCATATAAAATTATATTCATTTATCTTCATATAATTGATAATCATCTACTAATGATTTTATCGAATTAATATAATTTTTAGAGTATTAGTCTTTACGACGAAATCTACAATATAAACAATTTGGATCATCAAAATAATCCAAATTTTTTAGTCATTTTAATTTTCAGATTTTTTCGTCTTTAGTGTACCTTTTTAGCTTTTATTAAAATTCATTTTCACTTAACAAATTGGCTAAATATTTTTAGTAGATTTTTTTTGATATATGAACAATTTTTATATTTTTAGAATCCTTAATTCAAAAAGAATCAAAAAAAATATACCATTTTGATCAATTGGTAAAAAAAAAAGTTAAGTAGAAACAAAAAAAAATCAAATAAAAAGTCTCATAAAAAACTAGCCCAAACGGGCCTTATTGCAAGGGTCAATAATTTTTCTTGTTACGCTCCATTAGTTATGGACAAGATCTTTTCTCTGAAAAATACTTTGTGAAGAAAGCATTTTCTTAAAATGAATTTGCTTTCCAGCGAATGGTTTGACATGGATCTATTTTTTAAAAATCAATTTTCATTGTTTATATGACATGAAAAATCACAAACAATTGAAAATACAAATAACTAATAGCTAATAATAAACATCAATAATGTATTAATCATACCCTTACTTTTAAGTAGGCCAATCAATTAATCAGATTCTGATAAAAAAACGTGAAAATTTGATCTGATCAGTCGACAAATTAATTCAAATCTGAATATAGTAAATTCATATTACTCAAAACCAAACCGATTCGAATTATATGCATATCCAATCCAAAAATCCAATCGAATCCGTATTTTTTTTTCTCTAAAAACAAATCAACTCATATATATAAATAGAAAAAAAAATCCTAAAGATGCAAACCAAGTCCAAAAATTTTTTATTTTAAGATTTAAAAAAATAAATCAACTTTGTAAAATAAAAAAAAATAGTTTTTTAAATGATAAAACAGTTTTTTTTATAAAACAAAACTTTTTTTTCAAAAATAAATAGTTTTTTTTAAATAAATAAATATAGTTTTTAAAAAAATGAAACGGTTTTTTAATTTGAGCCATGTGACGGTATTGATGACGAGAGCGAGCGAGTTCTGAAAAATAATTTTAAAAATATAAATTTTAAAAATTTTTTTGCCTCTTAAAATTTATATTTTCCGTTAACCAGAAAATAGATCCCGTTAACTTTTTATTTTTCTTGGTACAAAACGGCAAAAAATATGAAAAATACTTTTCAAAAAAGATTTTCGCCAAAACAGGCATAGCATTAATATCAATTTTTAAAAAATCCTAAAATTGTAAACATTCATGCCCCAAATTATTGAATATAATATCTTAGCTTTAATTATTTTTTTTAATTCATAAATTCTTTTCTAAATTCTTGATCGAGACTAGAAAACCTCATAAGGCATTTTTACAATGAATAAGTTACAAGTACTTTTCCTTTGAATCCCAGATGGGCCTACATAATTTTACTAAGAAATTTTGAGCATAATTGAAAATGTTCTTAATATCATTATCACTTCTCTGTTTACCGACATGTGTGACAAATGGTTGGGTAATTTTATCATGGCTCCCTGTAGTTTAGGTAGAGGTTTACTTTGCTTCTTATACTTTAAATTTAAACAATAAGACCTATTATTGATCCATACTATATAGAAATCCTTCAAAATATTGACCTAAATACAAAAAATAATATAAAAATTAATGAAATTTTAATTAAAAGTTTTAATATATTTGTATGAAGGGAAATATTGCAACTTATTAGAAATTATGAGTTTATAATTAGTCAAATTAGAATTGTATGGGATAAAGTGAGACTTTTTCTGAACTCCAAGGATCGATGGTACAATATATCTAACTTCATTAAAAGTAGATTAAGACCCGTGAACCATAAGAAATCTCGAACGTCCATCTCACCACTAATGCTACCCGCGAGACCGCATGATCGGGACGCTTTAGCTCACCAACGCTAATAAATAGCACATCCTTCATTATTAGTCTTTCACAAACCTTATCCACACCACCACCGTGAGTGGAATTACGATAATATTAAGTAGGATTAAAAGAGTTAGAATTTATGTTCAGTAGAATTAAAATTATAGAATATATAAAATTTAGGACAAATTGTTAATTTTTATGGGATTAAAATTATATTTATAATAAATTATATTAAAAAAATAGAGTATTTTTTTTTAATCCTACAACAGTATTAATTTTTCTCAAACAAATAAAAATTGTGCCAAATAAGTTGGCATAGTCAAAGGTGCCAGAATCTAAAAATTACTTTTCTTAGAACGTTTTGACACACACCAACACGAACTTTTTAAATTGTATATTAATTTACTTTGGGGGTTGCCTTGAGATGAAATCTTTAGTGTGAGAAGCTCAAGGAGAAAACAGACCAAGAGCACGCACACAAGAACAAGATAGAGAAAGAAGTTGGCGAGGCGGTCACAGTCGGAGCCGGTGGCTACTTGTTCCACGAGCACCATGAGAAGAAAGAAGCAAAGAAAGGGGATGAAGAGGCCCATGGCAAGAAGCACCAACACCTCCTTTAATCTTAATTAGTGGTTCTTCGATCGATCCACCGTGTTTTCTTTTTCTTTTTCTTTTTCTTTTAACTGTGTTTGTGTTGTGTTTTTTGAGTTGTCTTGAAATCAGCAGCGTGAGGAACTACCCTAAATAATTGTCCAAGTACTGTTTAATGAGTTTGTGTTTGCTTACTAGGTCTTTATGTCATGACCTAGTAAAAAGGGGCCGGTTATATATTTGTATATGGTACAGTTTTATATAATAAGATGGGGATATTATGCTCATGCTTGAGATGTCATGAACTATCATACTAATTTTATTTTTGGTTATACTACCAGTTTTATAGTTTTCCTTGAGTTCGATTTTTTTTTGTCCCTGTATTTTTAAATCCTACTATTATAACTTTACATTTTAATTTTCTTTAATCAATCCAATTAGTAATGAAAGTTAGGTTTTTGAAAGGATTTGCAGCACATGCCCGACACGTGACCTCTTTTGATAGCGATTTATATTAGGACTAGTAATTATAAACGTACTCGTTAGAGTTTTACAACTAAAAAAACTCACAGGCACTATGCCAAAAAACAGATAATATTTATAGTAGGACTACTCATTAAAATTTTACAACTAAAAAAATAGATAAGATATAAACGTCAGATAAAAGATACATTAAATGTATATACGAAGAGATAAATTACTACAAAATAGAGAATAAACTAGAAAGTATAATAATTTTGAAAAAGTGTTGCTAGTTTGGGATAAATGAGAGGGAAAAAAAATTGTGCTTTAGTCTATTTTTTGTGAGTTCCACTAAAAAATGATCTAATGAGTACAAAATATGCCCAATTTTAAAAATTTTTTGGCTATTGGATCATAATTTATGTAAGCCTCACACCTTCGAAAAGAAAGAAGTGATATTTATTGGGAGAAAAAAATAGTCTCAGGTAAAATCTCATTCATTGGATTAACTCAAACAGATTTTAACCATAATTTGAAATATTCAAAAATATTTGTATCTTATATTATAAATTGGACAAACTACAATAGAATTTGGTGGGTATGAGAGGAAAAGGTCAATTATGTCTCTCAAATGGTACATGTTCGAAAAGTATACAATTTCGTCCAAAAACATAATTGTGGTTCCCAATTAGACTAATTAAGAGATAAAATGGAAGTAAAGAGTTAAATCACATGATTTTAAAATACCATGACCATTTTTACATTTTACCCCTTCTGTAATAAAGAAGATTTATTATAAAACTCAATAAAAGATTAGAACGAGATAAAAGGATATGGTAGTAATTAGCAAGGTGACCTTATCCCAACTCACCAAATGGATTTTGTTTTTAGGCCTCGTTTGGTGTAAGCCAAAAACATTTCTAATATATTTTCATAA
>BRYE01000011.1:2455000-2457500 GCA_030159115.1 Actinidia arguta var. hypoleuca | reverse complement strand
TACTGTAAAAAAAATAAATCAATATCCATTTAATATTGTTTTATAACTTAATAAATGAGTGTGGCACATAAAATTATATTCATTTATCTTGATATAAATTGATATTGATAAAATTTTGATTTGTATCCAATTAATATGGATTTTTAAAGTATTAACCTTTACGACGGAGTCTACAATATAAACTATTTGGATCATCAAAATGAACCCAAAATGAGTCGCTTGAATTGCATAATGTAGTTCAAAGATTTGTACTGAAGAGAAGCTATATATAGATATAGATAAAGATATAAATATTGCATATTTGGAAATTGGTTAGATTATTGGGCAAAATCCACACTCGAAATGCTCTTTTATCTCCTCGAGGTTTTAAAGTATTCAAAGGACACCCTCATGTAGTTTTGAATTAAAGTAGTACACCACTATTAAAGTTTGGATAACTTTTATGAAAGCTTTTAGCCATTTTGATTTTTAGATTTTTTTCATCTTTGAACAATTTTTATATTTTTAGAATACTTAATTCAAAAAGAATCAGTAAAATATATCATTTTGATCAATTGGTAAAAAAAAAAAAAAAATTAGTGAAAAAAATAAAAAATAAAAAACAAATCAAATAAAAAGTCTCATAAAAAACTAGCCCAAAGGGGGGCCTTATTTGTAAGTGTCAATTATATATGTTGATTATTTTTCTTGTTACACTCCATTTGTTTCGGATGGAAAATATTTTCTCTGAAAAATGCTTTTTGAACAAAATCATTTTCTTAAAATAAATTTACTTTCCACCATTTGGCTTGACATGGATCCATTTTTTGAAAACTAATTTCTATTATTTGTTTGGCATAGAAAATCACAAACAATTAAAAATACCAATAATCAATAGTCAATAATAAACACCAATAACCTCTTAATCATACCCTTACTTTGAAGTAGACCTGTCAATAGATCAAATTCGGATAAAAAATGTGAAAATTCAATCCGATCAGTTGACAAATAAATTCAAATCCCAATATGGTAAAATCGTATTACTCAAACCCGAATCTGATTCAACTTACATGGATATCCGATCCAAAAATCCAATCAAATCAAATTTTTTTCTCTAAAAACAAACCAACTCATATAAAAAGAAAAAAAATCCTAATAATGCAAACCAAGTCCAATTTTTTTTTTCAGATTAAAAAAAATAAAACAACTTTTTAAAATAAAAATAGTTTTTTAAATGATAAAATAGTTTTTAACAAAAATAAACAATTTTTTTAAATAAAAATAGTTTTGTAAAAAATGAAACAATTTTTTAATTTTAGCCATGTGACGATGTTGATGGCGAGAGTGAGCGAACTCTGAAAAATAATTTTCAAAATAAAAAATGAAAAAAAAAAAAATGCCGCTTGAAATTTATGTTTTCTGTTAACCAAAAAGTAGATTCCGTTAATTTTTTATTTTTCTTGCTACAAAGGGAAAAAATATAAAAAATTACTTTCCAAAAAAAAAAAATTCGTTGAAACAAGCAGAGCATTAATGTCAATTTTTAAAAAATCCTGAAATTGTAAAGATCGCACGCCAAATTATTAAATATAATAGCTTAGCTTTAATTATATTTTTATTTCTTCTTTTATTCATAAATTCATCTCTAAATTCTTGATCCCTCGATCCCTCATAAGGCATATATACAATGAATAAGTTACAAATACCTTTTCTTTGAAGCCCAGATGGGCCTCAACTTTTTGGGCCATGTATATAGGCCCAGGTTCACTTGCAACTTTTGGTCCTCATCATGGCGAAAGCCCAGCCCATCATGATTGTATCTTGGGCATCAAGAGAAGTCATTTGTCTAACCAACCCAAAGTTCAGCCTTCCAACACCAAGAAAAGAAAAAAAAATTAACCACCACGGAAGGACAGTTGTTAATGTATGAAAAAGGCCTGAATATATGTGAAAGAGCACTGAAGTATGTGTAAAGTGTATAGATGTACGTGAAAAGTGTGCATTATCTATCGCGCCAGTGAACAGTAATTAGCAAAATTGAAGAAAAAAATAGCCTTCTTGGCAATAATCACATGGGACATCAACAATAATCATAGACCAAAAAGAAAAAAGAAAAAAGAAAAAAAGAAAAGGAGGATTAATTTGCCAGATTAATAATGATGTATTATGTAATTTCATAGAATTGAGTCCTCCGACCGGACTATTAATGAAGCAATTCATAATACCACCTTCTTCTACGTAATGTATATCTCTTATTTCGGGAATTTGTATAATCAAATCTTATGTCTAATCAAATTAATTAAACAGGGCCTTATGTTGTAAACATTTGTAGGGGTGCATACTTTGTCCCATCCTTGGTCCATTTACTGCTTATTTTATTCCGTCAAAATGTTTTTCACAAATTTTACCTTCTGCCTAAAAGCAACTTAAAAATAGAGAAAAATATAATTATTTAAAATTCTATTTCGATACTTTCTAATTTCTACTTTTTGAATAATCTACTTTTAACGTACATATATTC
>BRYE01000011.1:2450000-2452500 GCA_030159115.1 Actinidia arguta var. hypoleuca | reverse complement strand
GATGGTTGTTTTTCAAATGCATTCATCGCTTATAGGATGCTCCTAACCATACCGGTTACGTTTGCTTCTGGAGAAAGAAGTTTTTCAGAGTTGATAAAAAAATTATCTTCGGTCAATCATGTCTCAAGAAAGGATGAATGAATTAGCTATGCTATCTATTGAAGCGGTTACGACAAATAATCTTGATTATACAAGCTTGATTAGTACTTTTGCAATCCAAAATGCAAGAAGAGTGAATTTTAGACAATGGTACTTTTGAAAAGTTATTGTTGTGATAAGTAGTATTGACATTTAGTCTATTACACTTTTTAAATTTCTATTTTGATTTTGTTTTTGTGAATTTTAATTTGTGAAATTTTTGTTTGCTCTCCCTATATGATGGAAAAAAAAACTTTAATAATCGCAAGTACATAATTATATAGAGGGTCTTATCACCGAACTTCGATTGAGGCCCCTAAAATCTCAAGGCCAACCCTGCTCATATGTACATAAACCATCATTTAATATGCACATATTCTTAATAAATCATTCCTAACATAGGGTGCAAATGGAGAGGGAATGTTAGTAGTGTCCTAACATGATTGATTCATTTTTTAAGCACTTTCTAAAAGTATATGTCAAGGTTATTAACGCAATACATTAGGTTATTTAAGTGTTCAATCTTAAATTAAAATCTTTGTAATACTACTAATTGAATCCTAAATTCCAATCTTTAGGTTGCTAATTCGACTGATCTGATTTTAATTTGATGTATAATCAAACTTTTTTTCCCTCTTTTTCACATGTGTATATTTGATTTTCATTAAAATATGGAGAATTTTACATTTTGAATCTAATGAAATTCTTGAAACTACTAAAAGATGAGGTCAATTTTGGAAAAATAACAAGTATAATTCAATAAAAAAAATTGAGTTCTTATTTTTCTTTACAAATAAATTTTAAACTTGCAATGGAAAATTTCTTTGATTTGCCTCAAAGATGTTAGTTTTATGTATTATAAAATATTTGCTCAATAAACCGACTTGATAAAAACTATGGCTCACCACCGCTAAGGCCAGTTTCGTCTAAGTATTTTTAAAAAAAATTAATTACTTTAATTTTTGATTTTTTTCATCATTAACTAACTTTTTCACCATTTGACAAGGCGAGTGAAAAAATATAAAAAAATTAATTTAATTTAAGAAAAAAAATTGTTTAACTCAATAAATTAGTTATTTTTTTTGTTTTTAGTGTAATTTTTTTCAAATTTGAATATAATTTTTATATTTTTAATTTCTCTTGTAAAAAAGAACTTAAAAGGTACAAAATTCTGACGATAATTTTTTTTTACTAAAGATGAAAAAAATTGTAAACAACTGAAAAATCTAGGACACACTGGATCTGGCCTAAAAAATTAAGAATGTCTCTTCTTGTCTTTCACATCCTAACAAATGAATTAATTTTTAATATGATAAAGATATGATTCTATGTCACAATTATAGAAATGAATCATAGAGTAGGTACAACTCTAGAGTCCACCAATCAAAGGTCCACTAATCTATTGTTTCCACCAACTTCACTACCGTCGGTTATCAAAACAAAAGCAAAAAGATTAAAAACCTGTATAAACCCAATAATTGAAAATGGGAGCCCCTATCGTACACACTAAAAAAAATAGGGTATTCGATGTGTCAATATATAACACTATCACGATCGATCATAATAAAAAATATCACACACCCGAAGAAGTGAAGTAAAAGGCTAAAAATAAAACTAACTCTAGAAATTCTTAAACATTTCGGCAAAATCTCTCATGTAAACTGGACAACCCGACAGTACACCCATCTCAAATCAACCTAATAAACAACAATAATAACAATGCCACTACCGATCTCAACATATATCAAACTATATGGCCACTATTTGTCTCAATATATAAAATACCGCTATCAGACTCAATTACAACCTCAACAATACCTACTCAATGCTAAAACAAATAAATTTACACATTCTTTATGGAATTAACAGAAGAGTAGAAAATCTGGAATACTCAGGGACTACCTCCATGGCCTCCATCTGTAACTTTACCTAAAATGATTCCCAATAAGAATTATAAAATTGAAATAACTTTCATACACATACCTTTTAAACAGCACACATACTATTGAGAAGGAAAAAAAAGGAAAAGGGAGAGAAGGAGGGTGTCACACACAAGCATACACATTAGCACTCAATGTGATGGTTCTACAATAGAACATGCATATTAACTCTAAGTCCAATGACATGACAAACAACACACATCCTGACTCGCAAGTGTAACAATGCCACAACCGATACACATTCTCCAATTCACAAGTCTAACGTGACCTTATATGCCGCACACACTTCAATTCACAATAAAATCAACTTCTTGCAGTCAATGTACACATATACCACTTGACCAACTCTTAGGCATCATCTGCTACTCTTTCCAAGACATGTACCATACTACCCAACGAATATCAACTTTAGGGCGTTGTAC
>BRYE01000011.1:2422500-2435000 GCA_030159115.1 Actinidia arguta var. hypoleuca | reverse complement strand
TATAAATCCTCATGATATTATCATATATAGAGGTAAATATAAGTACATGCATATTGGACTGGTTCAGATAGCTTTTAAACTCATGACCTTATTAGGACCAAATACCAGTATTCAGGCTACTTTAAATGATTTCAGATGTCTAGACTAGAAATAATCCATAATGGGAGCTGTTGAAACTAGCTTATGTCTAGGTCTAGTTTATTTTAATATTTATCCTAATTTGACACTGTCCTTAACAGATAGACACATAGGACATACATGCAATTTAAAATTTTAACAACTGAGTATAATTTTCTTAAAATGGTAGCTATTTTATCCCATATTTATTATAAGGTAATGAATACCTTAGCCCCTAATATAAAACATATTAGTAATATATCATTTAGGTTTTACAACCTTGATTGAGTCAAATATGTTTGACAAAGAAAATGCTGCAGGTCAAAGATTAATATCTTGGAATGAAATAAATTTTTCAGAAAGATGAAAAGTTGCTAGAGCTATTCCCCCTAAACCTATTATTAATAGGACTATTGATTCAATAATTGAATATGATAATGGAGATATTTACTTTAATTTTAGAAAAAAATAAACAATTATCTTATCAGGTATCTCTTTCATCATTTAATGCTAGACCATCTGTATCTAGATCATCTACTTCAGTGACATCTAGTGGAAGATATATAGGAAAAAATTCCTGAAAACATAAATGTTAAAGGAGTTAGGATATCACCTAATCAAATTTCACATGAAGTGTGTCAACAAGAACAAAATATGAATAAGAGGACTTCTAGAACTTCTCCTAATGCTAGTAAGATAAATTTCAGTTTATGATGATAAATGAATTTTATCACATAGATGGGAAATATCATCACATATTAAGAGATTATATGAGATCTAAACTTAATGAATCTCAATATATGAGATGTGTTAAATGGTATAAGAAAACCTATAATAGGGAAGCAATTGAATATTTTAAAAAATAATATTATTCTGATTTATAAAAATTTAAGGAATTATTACCTTTCCAGAATGGTTTATAACTAATTTTGAAAATGTTAAACAAGATGATATAATTATGGTCTTAGAAAATTATAATCAAACTTGAAAATATACTGATGGTAGAACTGTGCAATCTGTCCATCCACCAATAGCATCCTTAACAATGGAATATGGTTCCAATAGTCAAGGAGAACCTTATACTTTTGAATCTACTTCTTATCTTATACTGTTAGAAGATAAAGAAAGTAGTAAAATTATAAAACAAAAAATTTTACAAATTTAAATTTACAAACTATAAGCAACAATTGACTAGGGTGGAAAATAAAGTTCAACAAATTAAAATAGAAGATAAAAAGAAAGCGGAAATTAAGTCTTCTAAGGTTTCAATTGAACTTGTTAATATTAAACCACCTATATAAATTCCTAAATTTTATTTTATGAATAATATTCAATATTATGAATTTACTAAAGAATTAAAAAAAAATGAAAGGTTTAAGTATTAATATGCTTAAACATAAAATCGTTTATAATGGATAAACCTCCTGAAGAAGAAGAATCCAACATTGAAGATATTGAAAATATGTTTCAAAATCTTAATGTTAATAAAATTGATTATAAATATCATGCAGGATTTATTGGGTCCAGAAGACATTACTATCCTAAATCTACTTCTCATGTAAGTTATTCAGAAAGTCAAGTTTATTGTTGGAATATTGATGGTCTAAATGAATATCAAATTCTTAGTGTTATGCATCAAATTATGATGTAGCCTGCCAAACTAATGACAATTCAGAAAATGATATAACCTTAATGATCATATGTGATTTCTTAGGATCCCTAAATGGGTGGTGGGATAATTATCTCACTCTAGCACAAAAGCAAGAAATACTAACAGATGTAAAACATGAAGTAAATGAAGCAGGGATAACAGTTACTAAAACTGATATTATTTACACCCTGATTCAAGCAATTATATATCATTTTGTGAGATCTGTAAATAATAATACTGAAAGCCATAGATATCTTCTTCAAAATTTAAAGTGTGCATTTTTATCACATTTTAGATGGTATAAGAATGTGTTTTTAGCCAAGGTAATGGGCAGAGCTGATACTAATTCTGCTTATTGAAAAGTTAAATTCATAGATGGATTACCCAACATATTTTCTAAAAAGGTAAGATATCAACTATAAGGAGATGCTGCCATATTAATTTTGACTCTTATATTTATGGTCAATTAACAGTAGTAGTTATTAAAGAAGATTTAAAACTTTATAATGATATTAAATTACAAAAACATATAAAGAATCAAAAATTGGCTGAAAAAAAAAAAGAATTATGTCAATTTTATGATCAATTTGCAGTGGATATTCCCACTCAAAATTATCGTTTAAAATCTCATAAAAGAAAAAAACAAGAAAACAAATATATTCCTAAAAAATCATATAAAAATTATAAATCCAAGAACGAATATAAAAATCCTTCTAAACATTATAAAAAATCTAAGAAATCTTCTACTGAACCAGAAAATGGTATTAGTAAGAAAAAGATAATATGTTATAAATATGGCAGACCAGGACATTATTCTTCAAAATGTAAAATGAAAGATAAGATTAAAAACCTGAAATTAGAAGAAAACTTAAAATCTAAATTATTAAAACTATTAATAAATAGTAGTTCTTCTGAATCTGACTCAGATTCTGAACCAGAAATATCTTCTGGAGATGAATTAAATGAGTTAGATTACTCTAGTTCTTTTGATGATGAATAAGAAGAGAACAACAATAATTGTGTATGTTCTACGTATGATAATCCATTAAAAGCATTTGCTAAAATTAATAATCTTAATATAAATGTTTTAACAGATGATCAAATTTTTTTTGAAAATATGATAGAATAACTTTCGGATAAAAATCTAAAAAAGAAAGTTATTGAATCCTTTATTAAAGAAGAAACTAGTAATGAAACTAGTAGAAACAAACATCCTTGATTTCAACTGTATGATAAAAGTTTTATTAGTTATCAAGGATATTTCTTGAATGAAGTCTTTAAAAGAATGAAAATAAATAAAAATTTCAAACTAATAAATCTTAAAGATTTAAAAATAGAAATTAATGATCTTAAATTGGAGATCAAGAAAATTAAGGAATATAATGCTAATCAAGATAGAAATATTATTAATCTTCAATTCTAGTTAGCCTCTATATCACAAATTATGAAAGATAATGAGTTTATTCTTGAAGACTCATTAAAAGATAAAGGAAAAGAAAAAGAAGAAGAATCTCTTCTTGAAAATATTGAGGATAATTCTAACTTATTAATTATTAATAAGGTTCCTTATAAAAAATGGTATATTAGAATTAATTTAGTAGTTCAAAATGAATTTACCATTGAAAATGTTATTGCATTAGTTGATAGTAGTGCAGATATAAACTGCATTCAGGAAGAATTAGTTCATACTCAATATTTTGAGAAAACTACCCAGACTTTATCTAATGCTAGTGGTAGAAATATAAAAATTAAATATAAATTAAACAATGTTCAAATTTACAAAGATGGTATATGTATACTTAATACCTTTTTATTATTGAAAGATTTATTTTCACAGGAGTTAATATTAGGTACTCCATTTTATCTATAATTATGCATTTTAATCCTGATTCTACTATCATATATACTATTGTTCAGAATTATAATATTATATTTAAATTAATTATGCAACCTGAACATAAACTTATAAATAACTTAAAAGATCAAATATTTTTGAAAGAAAAATAATTAAATTTCTTACAAAAAAAATATTTATTATAACCATTGAGAAACAATTACCGAATATTTCTATAAAAAATAAAAATAATATTTTATTATAATAAATTCATAATGAGGTTTGCAACGATATCCCTAATGCTTTTTAGGATAGAAAGAAGCATATTGTTTATCTTCCATATGAATCTGATTTTGATGACAATTTAATCCCCACCAAGGCAAGACTTGCACAAATGATAAAAGATTATTTATATTTTTTTCAAAAAAAAATTCAGATATTACTGGATAAAAATCTTATAAGAAAAAGTACTTCTCCTTGGAGTTGTACAACTTTTTATGTAAATAAAAATGCAAAAAAGGAACGAGAAGTTCCTAGGCTTGTAATAAATTACAAACTATTAAATTCTGTTTTAAAATAGATTCGATATTTGATTCCAAATAAAAAATCTTTTAGATGGATTAAACTCTACTTCTATATTTTTTAAATTTGATTTAAAATCTAAATATTGACAGATTCAAATTGAAGAAGCAGATAGATATAAAATATCTTTTGTTGTACCATTGACCATTATGAATGGAATATAATGCCTTTTGGTTTAAAAAATACTTTATCTGAATTTTAGAATATTATGAATGATATATTTTATCCATATTCTAATTTCTCCATTGTTTATATTGATGATGTGTTGATATTTTTAAACAATATTGATCAACACTTCAAACATCTAAAAATTTTAAAAGATATTATTAAAAGAAATAATTTTGTATTATCATCCCCAAAAATAAAATTATTTCAAACAATTGTCAAATTTTTAGGACATAATATCAATCAAGGAAAAATTATTCCTATTGATAGAAGTAGAGAATTTTCTTCTAAATTTCCTGATGAAATAAGGGATAAAATCCAACTCCAAAGTTTTTTAGAAAGTTTAATTTATATTTTTGATTATTATCCTAATCTTGACAGGATGCAGTAATCTTATATTCAATATTGAAAAAAGAATCATCTCCATGGACAGCAGAGCATAGTAAGGATTTTCAAAAAATTAAATTAAAAGTTAAACAGCTTCTCTGCTTATTTCTAGAAAAAATCAACTAGAAAAAGGTTATTGAGACTGATACTTCTAATATTAGTTGTGGAGGTATTTTAAAATAAATTAATCATGAATCTCAAAAGGAAGAGTTTATACGCCTTACCTCAGGAATGTGGAAATCCGCATAAATAAATTATTCTATTGTTAAAAAAGAAATGCTATATGTGATAAAATGCATTTTAAAATTTCAAAATGATTTATTAAATCAGACTTTTATATTAAGAGTTGATTATTCTTCTATTAAACAGATTTTGAAAAAAGATATTAAAAATCTTGCCTCAAGATAAATATTTTCAAGATGGTAAGCAGAATTATCTTCTTTTGATTTTAAAATTGATTATATTAAAGGAGAATCTAATTCTCTCCCTGGCTTTCTTACCAGAAAATTTCTTCAAGGATCATCATGATTTGTGATCAAAATATTAAAAAATTAAATAAGATTTTAAAAGAAATAGAGACTCTGGAACAACGATCTTTATATCTTCAACAAGTTGTCAGAGATTACTCTACTCCTAATCAAGGAGATTTTTCAGAATATTATTCTGGATTTATAATATTTATGAAAAAAAATTAAATTTAAGGTTTAAAGCAAGTAAGTTGTATATTACAACTATTTAAAATATATTTTCAAGATTAGCAATAAAAAAAAATTGAGAATATTATCCTTAAAGAAATTGAGAATTTAGAATAAAGACAGATATATCTTCTTTCCTCTAAACACCTATCTATTTTTTATGGCAGTTATCAATCTAAAGCAATTCTAAATAATATTAGAATTTCAGAATTAAAGCTTAAAGCTAGAAAATTATATATTACATATAAATGATTTATTTCAATAATCAGTGAAACTGGCAGAAAGAAAATAAATAAAATATTTAAAAAATTAAATATCTTCAAAATGAACATAATCAGTCAATGTATACTGATATTGACTATGATGATCAACCATATTATAAATGGGATAATCTTTTCAAAATATCGATGGAAATTTACAACCTTAAACAATAGGTTGCTGGAATACATATTAAGTATGATAAGTGATAAAAATAGAAGGCTTATCAATAGTTTATTATCTCAGATTTCCTATTTAGAAAATAAAATTAATACTCTTTGTCATATTGACTTACAGAATAATGCAGAAAGAGATTTCTTAATAGATAAGATTTATCTATTAACTATTCAGAAAAACAATGTTATATTAAAGATTGAAAAATTGCATATTTAGAAATATTAAGTATATTGCTTTTATGAATATTTTGCAGATGGCATGGCATCATCCTCTTATAATAGAGGAAGTAGAGGAGGAATGGGTAATTCCCCTAGAGGACGAGGTCCTGGTGGAAGAATATTATCTTCCCAAATATCTATTGATAACGAAGGTTTCACTATGGTGGCCAAAAATAAAAGGGGTTGTTTTATTGGATCATCATCTTCTTCTTATCAGAAGCAAAAATAAAAAGAAAATATTTCTTCAATATTGTGGCTAAGGATGATAATTCAGACTATGTGTCAAAGAATTTTTTTATTTATATTTGTTATATTGAGAAAGAGATTTTTCATCTATTAGATGATCTTCGGGCAATCAGAACTAAATATTTTGCTCCTTTTCAAGTCCCGTCATATGCTGACAAACCCAGGATATATTATAAAGCGGTTATGAACCATACAAACGGTATGAATATTAATCATACAAGAGAAATTCCTAATGATGCATCTAGTATGATATTCTATTCTAAATGCATCATCAAGAAGATCATTAAATCAGGTACTTGAGGTTTTGATCTTTCAAGCTCTAAAGTCATCAATATTAATAATTTTGCCCATAGATATAACTATTGGGATTATCAGAAATGATTTTATGATGTTTTCTTATATCAAAATAAGAAAGGAAAAACATATATGGTTTATTAAATTATGTCAAACGATAATTCCTGCTGGAGGTATTCCTTTATGATTTTATGACTAGTGGTTCATATATGGGCCTGCTCTGAATATTTTGCCCTCCAATATTCTAGAAGTATACAAGAGATAGGAGATATGGCATCCATCCATTAGAGGAAAGGATAATTTACCATATAATCATAAAATTGTATTATTCTTTATTGAATTTGGCATCCCATGGATATGAAAATAGAATTTTATTATTAAAAATAACTCTTGGGTAGATATTCCTACACTATAGAGGGTGTTCTACGTCAGATGGTAGAATAATTTTTTCAAAAAAGATATTGAAGATCTATATTCTCAGATCAATAATAAAGCTGATGGATATTTCTCTTAATACCAAATTAATAACAAAGAAGTATCTTGCTTCTTGTCAAAATCTTTCATTAATCCTTTTGAATTATTAAAGGACCAGATTAAATTAGATAATCCAAACATATCAGAATATGATCTGATGAAAAAATGCATGGTATTCTTTAAAGACCAACTTTCTCAGTCTTTCACTCTAGAAGACACTTCTATGTGATTTTTAAAGGATGATGAAAAAAACATATTAGCAGGAGAAAGTCAAGTTGAAGAAGACCTTGAAGAAGAAGATATTCATTCTTCTGAAATGGACATATATGATCTATAAGAGAGACAACTTATTGAGCTCTAGATCTCTCTAACTAAAGACAAACGACGTCGTCCAAAGGACAAGTCTTAAGAGCATCGGCAGCAACCATTATTTTGGCATCTTTCAATCATGTAAACTGTTTATTTTTTTGATATTTCAAAAAAATAAATAATAAAAGTTTTCTTTTTTAAAAAGTAGACATTATTATGTCTACTGAAGATGATATTTTTTCTTTATATAAAGGACTGTCTTCTCTTGTTATAAGATAGACTTAAAATAAATTTAGCGCACTCTCTCTCTACTCTTTGTAATTTTCCCTTCTCCTTTGCAATAAAAGTAATTTCCTCTTCTTAGTTTCCGCACTTTGATAACTTTTGATATATATAATTTTGAATTTATTGGTTGTTACTTTGTGATTTTTACTGTGCAATAGCAATTTTTGGACTTGTACAGCTTACTGACATTGTTGACCATAAAGGGGAGGAGATTACCCAATTTGACTAATCTACACCTGATTTGGTTGTACTTGGTGTATTAAGACTCCGTTTGGCATCAATTTTTTCTTTTATTTTTTTATTTAAAATAAAAAAAATAATTAAAGTTGATTTTTTATTTTTTTATTTATAATTTTTTGCTTAATTTTACCTAAAGTAAAGCCGCTAAAGTAAAACCACAAAATAAAAAAATCTAAAAAATTTTGGTATTTTTGATAACAAGCTTAAAAAAAACTTGGCTTTTAAGCATTACCAAATGGAGCCTAAGGCACTACAACCATATAATGCCATCTTTACTGGTTTATCGTTATTTCATTTTCATAATTTAAATCGTTTATTTTATAGAGTTTGGAGACCACATATCATTTGCAAAAAATCAAGTCCATTAGTAACCACATGACCATATGACATTTATCTTAAGTTTATTCATAGAACTATACTAGTCGTTCATTTTAAAAAATAAATAAATGAGCCTTATTCATGTGACTATTGATATCCGATCAATTTGATTTTTTTTATGGATGATCCACTCGATAAACCATACAAAATAAACTGAATCAATAAAATGGACTTAAAGTGGACCTGAGGGCCCCGGATACTATAGGAACCTCTAATCCCCTGTACCTATTAATATCCATATTTATAATATATATATATATATATATATATATATATATATATATATATATATATATATATATATATATATATATATATATATGCATGTGTGTGTGTGTACACACATACTATGCAAAAGTCATATTTTCGTGCGTAATTTTCAATGAAAACAAGTTACTCTTATCCATTGCCATCTTTTTAGAAATAGTGATACGTCAAAAATATGTATGCATATAGATATAGGAGGAGATAAATTTTTTATTAAAAATAAAAAACATAATATAATAATATCAATTACTCAACAATAACATAGAGATAAAAAATACGTATTATAGTAAGTTCATAATTTTTTATAACCATAGTAGGGTTATAAGAATAGAAAAGAGTTATATTTATATATTGGATAGAGGAATAAGATTTGGAAAACCAATAATGAATGTTCAAAATTGAACAAAAAGATAGTTTTTTTATTGATATACTTTTTTTTATATTGAGAATACTTATAAGACCAAAAGAATATATATATATATATATATATATATATATATTGATAATTATTATAAAATTCAAATTCAAAATTTTACAATATATATAAGAGACCTAGTTTAAAAAAAACCAACTATATCTCACCGGCATTTGTTAAATAAATCATAATTAATTATCTAATAGAGCTGCATGTAGGACAAACCAAACTTTAGCAGTCATCCCATGTTATGCACGGAAACGTAAAATCCAATAATCATTCAAACATTATTATATAAGTTTTGAATTAAATCAGTAATAATAAAAGTAAAAGTGTACTGCTAATTAACCACGTCTCCATGTACCGTGGTTAAAATATAGATAATGTCCAAAAAATAGTACTTTACAATTATTATTTTGATCTGTTTTATGTCAAAGCCTCTTCTAGATACTATGGATCTATATAAGATTCTCACCCTGATGTGCTAATTTTCATCGTGTTATCTAATCTTCATTGCAATGACAAAGTAAAAAAAATATTATTTTCACTTCTAAAGTTCATTACCATGCTTTTGCATGTATGCCAAAGTATATTAAAAGCAGTTGAGCTCTTGGAGATTTTAGAAGGCTCCTCAACAAAAACGCCCTTTTCTATAAGATAGATTTGTATTAAATTGTAAATTATTGGAGTACCTTCCAAATGTTATTTTTTTATAAAAGCTTTTAAATGTTATTTTGAAAATCTAATTATTTTTAGGAGCTGAGACATGGAAATGACATAAATGAGCACTTCCAGTCGTGTTTTCATTCATTTTCTATGAAAATAATTATTTTTTGATTAAATTGTACGTACTATGATTTATTTATTAAAAAAAATTGCACTATTATTTTTCTAAGAACTATATAATCCCGTGTGCAACATAAGTAACCACTAATTCTTAATTCTATATGGAAACTATGCTTTTTTGGGGGGGTGGGGTAGGGGGAAGGAGGGTTTGATCCTATACCCAAATTAAAGTTTCCCCAATACTTGCAACAACTAATTACACTTAATTCAATATGGAAACTATGCTTTTTGGGGGGTGGGGGGTTGATCCTATACCCAAATTAAAGTTTCCCCAATACTTGCAATCACTAATTACACTTAATCCAATATGGAAACTGTGTTTGGGGAAAAAAAGAGTGTTTGATCCTATACCCAAATTAAAGTTTCCCCAATACTTGCAACCACTAATTACACTTAATTCAGTATGGAAACTGTGCTTGGGGAAAAAAAGAGGCTTTGATCCTATACCCAAATTAAAGTTTCCCCAATACTTGCAGCCATTAATTATACTTAATTCAAAATGGAAACTATGCTTGGGGAAAGAAAAAAAAGGGTTTGATCCTATACCCAAATTAAAGTTTCCCCAATACTTGCATGGAAGCATATAAGGTACATTGAAACAGCATAAAGTATTCACAATCACTCCTCCAATGTGACCTTTGCCTTTCGTCCCCCACTATAAATTGTTGCTTCATTTTGACTCTCTTACCAAAATAGAAGTGACAAATTAGTGGAGACTTAATGACATCCTAGATAACTCTGAAAACAAAATCTAAACAATTTTACCGCGACTCAAAAAGATAAAATCATTTAACTTTATATAGTAATAGAAACTTTTCATAAATTGTTGAATTAATTACTCAATATTTCATATGACGTGTGGGTCTACACTATCAGCTGAATATATGACACAAATCTCTTGTTAATATAGAGTAATTCATTTAGTAATTCATGACGGGTCTCTAACTTTGTTTTTTAACTTTATGTCTAGTTTAGCCTAGTTTTTTTTAAGTTAAGAATTTTTACAATTTCCTTTTCTTCGATTATACTTTTTTTTTTTACTTTATTGGACTGAAGTTACCTAAGTGTCCTTATGTTTAATGAAAATATTTGAATTGAATATGTATTTGGGTAAATGTATCCTAATAAAGAGAAAAAAAACGTGCAAATAGATAAAAGGAGTGTAAGAATTACTAACTATTTTTTATTATAACTTTTCTAGTTGTTTTGATTTTTTAATTTTTTTCGTTTTTAGTTAACTTTTTACCATTTTTTAAAAATATTATACCTTTCAAATTTCTTTTGAATTTATTCAAATTTTTTAAAAAATAGCTAATTTGTAAGGTAAATATTTTTGCTTTTTATAATTATATTTTTAAATTAGATAAAAAATTTATATTTTAGAGAAAACAACAACAGTATACGCGGGCACCGGTTATTGAATTCCTCGCGAGAGGTTGAATTCCTCGTCCGACGCATCCCACGTGATCGTTTGCGTATTGGCTACTGCGCTGTTTGTTTGGCCTCTCTCTCTCTCTCTCTCTGCGCCAATCTTACAGTGGGTTCACCCTCACGGTTCTTACAATGAGGTTTTCAATTTATTAATTAAATTTATGTCTAATTATTTTTCATTAAATTTGAGTAACATTTTGTTTAAAAGTTTAATTTACTACGGAAAAACCAATAGCTTTATATCAAATTTTTCAGGAAGATTTTTAACTTATTCCATAAGTCCATTTTAATCGCTTTTTATAAAGAATTGAATGGTCTGATAATTTATCGTTTTATTAACATTTTGTCAATAATTTTTAAAAAAATTATATTTTTCATTAAAAAACTAAGTTTTTTCCACTTTTAGATTTTAAAAGTAATGTGGAACAAAAAAATCACTTGTGTTGTTTGTCTCAGTTTAAAAATTGCTAATAAACTTTCATAAATTCACCCAAGCACCCCTAAAAAATAGAGGTTTTTAAAGTAAAATCCACCCAAAAAATAACTTAGTCCAAACGAGGCCTTAATCATTTTATTGGCAAATTTTTTTTTGGCAAAAGTCTAGCAAGATAGTTTGCTCCATTTCAAGTTCGGAACATTTTATGTGTTTTCAATTCTTAACTTAGGCTAATGAATGATAGATGGGTCCCTAGATTCATCGAGCTTCGGGACAGAGATGTAGTTATCAAAAATTTTAATGGCAAAGATCTAAAATTAGAGAGATGCACAAATTGAGTACATTTGATCAAATGTGAACAAACTTAATTGAAAGAGAAAACTTGATCTTTCATTCCCATGCCTAAATCTACTTGCATTAAATTTTGGTCTAAAGCTTTCATGATACAATTAATATAGTTTTGGTACATAGAATAAGATTATAGAATTTATTTTAGAGCAAAATGAGTTGTTGGGGCATGAATTATGACTATATGAATTTGTCCATAGGGCTGGCTACCCACTAGGCATGCCCAAATTCAATGCTACTTCATTATATTGATTAATTGCTTTTTTATTTTTATTGTAATATGATTCATTGTGGAGCATCTCAAATAGATTGTCCTATAATTTAATTTAGGATACCTAATTTTTGACCTAAAAAACTTGAATTAAAAAGAATGAAATGAAAATTATTAATTTATGAAGAAAAAAATAGAAGTAAATTTGATTTCAAAAAGTAAAAAAACGAATACCC
>BRYE01000011.1:2367500-2372500 GCA_030159115.1 Actinidia arguta var. hypoleuca | reverse complement strand
GAATTCACAGAACAAAATCGATTCCAAACACACAAAAAACGAAACGAAAACAAAAACAAAATGCCTGTACCGTTGCGAGTGTTGAGCGAAGAGAGAAGGCAAAATGGTAGTTCCAAAACCCGCTCTCGCTTTTCTGTGCCCCGTGTTCTTTGGGCGGTTTCGAGTTTTACTTGTTCTTCAGTTTCCGCTCAAAGAGGCTTTCGCGGCTGGGCTTCTCTGACCAATTTTATATGTGGTGATGAGATAGAAAGGGGTTATCTCATCTTACATACACGTGTTTGATGTGCTTTGGGCTTGGGTTTAGCCTTTTAGGTTAATTAGGTCCTATAACTTTGGTCTAGTTTTTAAGAGCATAAACAAGTGAGTTGGTTTAGTGGCAAAGATTTGTCGGTTTTATAACTTTTAAATTCAAATATTTTTAAGTGGCTAATTATTCGGTACAAAAGTTTTGGAACGTGTCTTTCAAGTGAATCGTTTCGTGTTCAATATCTAAAAGATACTTCCGTCAATGTGCGGATCACTAGTGCATTGTGGTCTTTGAAAAATTTAGTTTTAGAGATCACACCTAAGATTAAGTCTTTTTAGTAGCATCACTAGCAGTCTCCTTGTTTTTGTCTCACTCTCTTTTTTCACTTCCTCCACCAGTTTAAATAAGAAAACACCAACTCTCTTTGGTCTCTATATTAGGCCCTATTGGGATAAATTTTTTGAGTTTTTTGTCTTTAATAAAAAAAAATTACTGTTTAATCAAAAAATTATAATTTCTATATTTCTCTTGATGACAAGTACCCAAAAATATAAAAAAGATATTGAATTTAAACCACAAATATGGCCATCATCTCCGTCTCTCTAATTTCAATAAAAAAAAAAAAAAATAGGCCAAAGAATGAACAGTGCCTCCCCACATTCAAATGTGGTGAGGCACTTGTAACAAAAATTAGAATAAGGAGTCAAATAAGGGGATGAGATTTTTGTATTTTTGTTGTTTAATTTGTCTAAATAAAAAGAGTTTATTGGTGATTCTTTAATGAGACTCTTGAGGGGTTTTTTATTTATTAAAAATTAAAAAAAAAGTTAAATCAAAATATAAGTTTTAATAATTTTAAATTCATTGATCCTATTTTTAGATCTGTTGTGGTAAAAATCTGGGAGAGCAACTAACAGTCAGAGTTGCTCCTCGGCCTCGGCATTGGATCTCGGCTACACTGGGGCGACCTGCACAGCAACGAGCAAAAGTAATCGACCGGGGTGAGGCCGCTCAAAACTCCTCCGGCGTGTGTATCAGACCAAGGCGATCAGAAAATAAATTAAGGCAGTATGGAGAGCACAATGAAAGTGTGTAGTGCCTGTGTTGAGCGTACCTTTTTGACAGGAGAACTGAGCCGTGTCAGTGTAGTATGGCGAATTCCTCGAAAGGATAAGCATGGGAGGATATCCCAATCAAATCTGGAGATTAATCAGGAGGCTGCTAACTGGTGATCCATCCGTGATTATAGGTGTCGTTGTCGAGTTGGAGTCTATTGGAGATAGTTCTCTTGTAGAAGTGGAACTCTTTATGGAGATGGACCTTTTGGAAAGACGTCTTTGAGAAGACGTCTCTGCCTTGGGCGAGGTATATCATCTCGCCCTATGACGATATGGAGGGAATATGTAAATGGAATGGAGCTCAATTTATTAATAATATGAGGCGACTTGGAAGGCAAGTTTGGAGATGTTGGGCGACGTGCCTTGCTCGGATCATCTTATAATTCAGGACTTGTTCGAATTATTCCACATCAAGATCTATCAATTTTTATTTTTTATTTTTTATTTTTCCTTCTCCATTTCCTGATCCAAACACAGGTTTAAGTGAGCTTAACTAATTGCGCTGCATCAACTTTTTTTATGATAAATTTTAAGGGGTAACATGGCATTTGTTGTTTGACTCTCATCCTCTCTCTAATGCTATATAAATACAAAGAAGAAAGAAAGCCCAAGAATAGCCTGGAAGCTCCTGGGACAATTACACTTGGCCACCTTTCGATATCCTAGGTGGGTCTCACATTGGCCATGTGTTAGGTAGCAAAAATATTAATGTGGTGACTAAGCAATGTGTCCCACCTCTATGTAACAGAGAATAACTAAGAAAAAAGCTCGAAACTCTAAGAAAGAATTGAGAAAATAATAATTTTTTTTGCGTATTATGTCCTAAAATCTGACCAAAAAAATATTTTAGAAACATATCCAAAACTTATTGTACGTTTAGAAAAATGTGGAGATCATAAAACTATAAAAAAAATATTAAAAATTATTAAGAGGATTTAGTATATTATATTCTCCCCACTGAAATGTTTCTATTTTTGTAAAATTATTTCACATATTGGAAAAACAAAAATTCCAATTGGCTTTTGCACCAATTAGACATAAAGAATGCGTTACTTAATGAAGACTTGAAAGAGGAAGTTTTTATGAGTCTTTCACTGAGGTTCGAAGAGAGACTTGGTATAGATAATGTATGCAGATTAAGGAAGTTATTATACGGCCTCAAACAGTCTACGAGAGCTTGGTTTGAACATTTTGGTAAAGCAGTAAGACATAACGAATATTGTCAAAGTCAAACAGATCAGACCTTGTTTTATAAATACTCAACAGAAGGTAAAATTGCTATTTTAATTGTTTATGTGGATAATATTATCTTGACAGGAGATGATAGTGTCAAACTGAAAAAACTAAAAGAAAGGTTTGCTGATGAATTCGAGATCAAAGACTTGGGTTATTTCCTTGGAATGGAGTTTGCTAGGTCTAAGGAATGTATATTTGTCAATCAAGTTATCAACGCAAGTATGTATGGACTTGCTTGGAGAAACAGGTATGCTTGGCTGTAAAACATCCAAAACAACATTAGAAACCAACACAAAATTACAACTTGCTAAGACCAAAAGCGTAGTGAACAAGGAACGATAGCAACGACTTGTTGGAACACGACCGAATATAACTTTTTTGGTAAGTATGGTTAGTCAATTCATGCATTCGCCTAAACTGGAGCATTTTAAAGTAATTCACATAATTATGAGATATTTGAAGGGAACTCCTGGAAAAATGTTTACTTTTTAAAAAACGTGAACATCTACAAATTGAAGCCTACACCGATGCAGATTGAGTAGGAAGTATAACAGATACGAGATCAACATCCAAATACTATTCTTTTGTTGGGGGAAACTTTGTTACGTGGACTAAAAAAAAAATGTGGTTGCTAGAAACAGTGCAGAGACAGAATTTAGAGTAGTAACTCATGGTATTTGTGAAGTTATATGGATTAAAGATTGTTAGAAGAGTTGAAAGCTTCAGCTTCCCAGCCCATGAAGTTATGCAGCGATAACAAAGAAGTAATTTCAATAGCCCATAGTCCGGTTCTTCATTACAGAACAAAGCTTGTAGAAGTGGATAAACACTTTATCAAGGAAAAAATTGACAATGATTTGTATGCCATACATCCCAATTGCCAAATAAATTGCTGATGTATTTACAAGAACCAATTTAACGTTTTAATGAGCAAACTGACTATGGAATATATCTTCAAGCCAACTTGAGAGGAGTGTTACAAAATCAAAAAAATAATTTACAGTAATTATCAAGATTGAATAACTGTAAATTAGGAATGCATCTTTATTAGGTAAACTAATTAGTTATTCTTTTCTTAGTTTTGATTTCTTGTAATTCCTATAAATAAGAAGAATCCGTGTAGGTAAGAAATCATTCAATATATATATGAGAAAATCATTCACAAAGTAATCTCTCTGTTTTTAATTAATTCTCGAATTCTTGAATAGTGATCCATGCTGTTTGGCAAGCGATTGGAGGTGAACTTTTCAAAACATGCACACATTACAACTGGTGCAGATACACACGAGTATTTGAACTCAAATCTCAACCGCTTTAACCGCAAACCCGCCAAGAGTTACCGTTACTGCTGCTCTCCGACCAAAATGATCCACCTGTCCATGCTCCCCCAGGATGTCACGGAGGAGATCGGTGTCCCACCTAGAGGAACGACGGCACCATCGTCAATACCATGCTTTTTGAGATGAATGGTAAAAAGCAAGCTCTCGTCCTCTTCGAGAATGAGGAGCAGGCCACCGAAGCCCTTGTGTCCAAACATGCCAGGTCCCTTGGGGATGCAGTGATCCGAATCTCCTTTTCCCAGTTGCAGAACATGAAGGGCACTCGTACCGAATAAGGTAATAAGGAGTAACAAGTGGGGGAAGACGGATTTTTTGCGACACTGGTGATCTTTTTTTTCCTCATCCAATCTCACTTCTGTTGGAACTGTTGTTTTATTGCTTTTGTTGCGGTGGAATGCTCTTTGATTGTATAGTTTATGCTCTCTTTTTCTCATCTTTATGTGCAACTTACCTCATATTTGCTCTAGTTTTTAGATTAGTAGTTTATGTTTACTGCAATTAGCAGCAGCGTGATCTATCTTCTTCTTCTTCAGTCCCTCTCATTCCGTCCATCCCAAAACCCGTGGATTGTTTTTTTACTCTCTCTCTCTCTGGTACGGCATCTCATATTTACTATAGTTTGTAGATGGGTAGTTTATGTTTACTGCAATTAGCAGCAGCATGATCTTTACCAGTCCTGCACTACAATCTGTGTTGAATTTATATTGAATCGGGATTTTTTTGCTCAACTTTATTTCAGTTTTACTCGGAGAATCCCATTTTTACATTAAATTGGTCAAAATATGCGGAACTTTTCAAACCCATTTGGTTTGACGGTTTTGGTGTCTCAATCATTTCTGTACTTTTTTCACTTGCACGAGAGACTCGAATTCTTTTTCTTTGAAATAAAATTAGCAAACTTTATTTATTGAATTTATCAACCAAAAGGGTCATTTTTCCAATCATTAGGAGTGGAAAGGGGATGAAAAGTTGCATTTTAAAACAATAAAACTTGAACTTAGACATCACAGTTAATAAGAAAGCACTTCAACTAGTAAGGCAATCCTTTTCAAAGAGGAA
>BRYE01000011.1:2342500-2357500 GCA_030159115.1 Actinidia arguta var. hypoleuca | reverse complement strand
TTGATATAAATTGATTGATTGACTATTAATTTATATCTGATCAGAAGTGATTTTTACGATATTAAACTCTTCAATGAGATGTACAATATGAAAAAATTTGGTCCATCCAAATGGACATAAAATTGAATCCAAAATACTTGAACTCTAATTCTACCATTCGAAACTGAATGACGTGGTCTTATAACACGCTAAGGTCAGTTTGACGTAATTAAATTTTTTTACTCATCAGTTTTGTCTCTCGTGAACGTTTTCAATCTCTTCACTCAAAATTTTTTTAATTTTCCAATCTGTCTTGAGTATAGGAATTAAAAAAATATTTATTTATTTTTTTACAAAATGCCATAAAATTCAACATAATCCGAGTATTCCAAACAAAAAGATGAATTTTTTTTTTACAAATTACAAAAATAATAATAATAAATGACACAAATTCTTTGAAGTTGAATGGTTTTGATTGCATTCTACAGTGTAAGTATTTGGGATCCCGTTTTAGGTTTGTTTGTATGATCCAAACTATTTATATTATAGACTCTAGTAATTCAATAAAAAACGATATTCATTTAGTATCAATTTATACTTTTATAAATACGTGTAGTACTATATTCATTTAGATTAATATAAATTAATATTGATCGATCATTAATCTATATCCGATCAACGTAATTTTTTAAAATATTAAAGTTCTCAATAAAATCTACAATACGACGATTAAACCATTAAAATAACTTTAAAACAAGGCTCAAAATACTTGAACTACACCGGTACAGTTTAAAATTAGACTTGCAGAAAAGCCTTGTCCTAAAAAACACAATTATCCCAAACTTGGCCTCAAATGCCAGAGTAAGATACTGAGTTAAGTTGATTATGGGCGCTTCTACCATGAGTGAGTTCATTCATTGGAGTGGACTATCTGTGGCTGCAAAGGTAAGGATTGGGCCTATTCGGTTCTATATATCAAATTTTATATTTTTTCGATTCTTTAACGAGATGAATCTGAAAAGAATTTGCTAAAGGTAAAAAGTTTGCTTATTTTCAATTGAAGATTGTTTTTTCTTTTTTGTCTTTAGTAAAAAAAATTTCAAATTATGTCAATTTTTTATATTTAAAATTTATCTCTTTAAAGAAAAATTAAAATTATATAAAATTATGATCCAAAGATAAAAAAAATTCACTAAGGATTATTGTTGTGCGTTTTTGGGCCTAGTCTTGCGGTCTCAATCGAAATGAATGACCTGGAGTCCAATAGAGAATTGGGCCAGGTCGGCCCAGATCCCACATATTTGTGCTGTGAAAATGGGTTTCGACTGCTGGCAAGTGATGATTCTAAATGGTGCGCTGCAATTTGCACATTACTTTTTTGTGAAAATGCCAAATCATCGTTCTATGGGTGATAGTTAATAGGGAAAATGTATATTGATATTTGTGATTAATTTATAAATATTTATGAAAATGTGTTAAAATATATAAATATCTAAACATTTATTTAAAAAAATGTGCATCATAAATATTTGTAGGATCGTATTTTTTTTTAAATTTTAGAACGTAGAAAAATGAACGAAAGAATTCAAGTCGGATCCATTGAAGCCGGTGTGGGTTTTAGATACAAGATTTGAATCTATTTTATAAATATTTTTTTAATATATACTTTTTCTTTATATATTTTTGTACACTTGTTTTTTTTCTCAAAAAAAAAATGGTAGCAGAGAGGAAGCTCAATTTTGTTCACCCGAAGTGCAGTTATGTGGTTAATTGAAATATTGGATTGGACTCCATTTAAAGCAGTGGTCCTCTTAGTTTCAATCAATTACGAGATCATCGAGATAGATGGATGAATATAATCGCACTCCCTCGTGGATGGTTGAACATCCCCCTTAAAAGTGCTTGGCTAAAATATGGGATGATGAGGTATCTCACTATTTCAGATAATCACAAGTAAGGATTGTATTCATCATCTAAACTACGACCTTGTTTAGGAAAGGTTTTTATAACTGCTTAGTTTTCTAATTTTTTCATCTTTAGTGAATTTTTTTTACCGTTTAATAAAAAAATTAAATATATAGTAACAGTAAAAAAACATGAAATAATTCGAAATCAAAAATAGCTGAAAAAAATTCAAAAAACCTAACTCAAACATGGATACTTATTGAGTAGGTGAACAATCTTGTTTTTGGCAAAGAAGATATGGGAAGCTGGAACGCATTGAACTGAGCTGATTGTGCTTCAGTGCTTCTTTTGGTATGAAAGGTGGTTCAACTTGTTAGGAAAAACATTAAAGTCTAAATGCACCTCTAGCTTTTATTTTTGTCACCTATTAACTTTTATTTGTCCTCATTAGAGGACTTGTAAAGACGCTGTCAAATTTGGAAAAAGAAAAACACTCAAGAAAAACTAGATTTTTGAAACTTAAATAATGCCAAAAATAGTAATTGTACTATTGAAGTTGATTTACAGAAACACAAATTCTAAGTACACAACTCTAATCACACCCCTCTCATAAATGGTAGGTGGAAGAGGGGTCTAGTTAGAGTTGTAATTATAAGTTGTGTAACTAGAATAACTCTTATAGAGAAGACTAAGGTTGTGACAAAATAACATGAATTTTTGCTCACCTATCTTTTTCGAGTTTGAGTTGTGTTGTTAAGTGTCGCCCGCATCATTTGAGCTTTACCTTGGATGTAATTATATGATTTTAACGGTTCATGTTGTAGGGCTCTAAGAGTAGATTATTCACAAAAAAAACTAAGTTGATCAGACACTTATAGTTAAATTATTAGATTATACTGTCTTGAAAAAATGAAATCAAATGTGAATTTAAGAGTAATGTGTAATATAAATATGTTCCGATCGTATGGCAGGCATTTGTGGTCAACTTGATTTTTGCGTAAATTATGTACTCAGCAAGACGTATATTGATATTTATAAAAAAAATTATAAATATCTATGAAAATGTGTTAAAACGTAATATATAAGTAATTATAAAAAAATGTGCATCAACCATTTATAGGATCGTACTTTGTTTAAAATTTTAGAACGTAGAAAAAGGAACAGAAGAATTCGCATGAGGGTCGGAGCCATTGAAGCCGGTGTGGGTTTTACATACAAGATTTGAATCTATATTATAAATATTTTTTCGAATATATACTTTTTATTTATATATTTTTGTACACTTGTTTTTTTTTCTCTCTAAAAAAAAAGAATGGTAGCAGAGAAGAAGCCCAATTTTGGTTGAAATATTGGATTGGACTCCATTTAAAGCGGTGGTCCTCTTTGTTTTAATCAATTACGAGATCATCAAGATGGTTGGATGCATGTAATTGCACTTCTCATGGATGGTTGAACATCCCACTCAAAAGTAATTGGCTAAAATACAGGACAAGGAGGCATCTCACTATTTCAAATAATCACAAGTAAGGATTGTATTTGATGTGAGGTAAAATATCTGCATCTACGTAATTGATACTCTAAGTTGGGTACATCGCCTAAGGGACCACATCGCTATATCACCAATATAATTATGGTCGCCCATCGCATCATCGCCTAGTTGCTCATCTCGCCAATATATGTATGGGCATTATTCTTCGCCTCACCAGTAAGAGAGGTCATCTACTTCACTTGATCATAGCTTCTTTATAAGGACTCTATCTCCATAAGTAATTTATTTCCGTGAGACTCCTTCACCATGTCGCCTATAATCGTGGGATATTCTCCAAATGACAACTTCCTATTTTATCTCCGATATATTTGGGATATCTTTCCATACTTATCTTTTCGAGGATCTTGTCGTGATCTTCTCACACGGCTCTTTATTCTCCAACTATATAAAGGTCGCTCTCCCATCACAAAAAGGTACGCTTAATGCTTAATATATAGCATAGTGCATTATCACTTTGAGAGCTCTTCTATTTCACTTTGATTAGCTTCTTGTTGCCTTGGTCATATTTTTACGCCGGAGGAATTTTGAGAGGCTTCGTCTCGGTCGATTATGTTTGTTCGTCTACGCATGTCGCTCGCCTTGTTGCCTAGGTCCAGTTCCTAGAAGAAGAAGCAATTCTGATTGTTGATTGTTTTTCCCAATTTTCTACCACAACAGTTTGGCACCGTTTGTGGGAACCATAGTTCTCAACTTTCTATGCACCTACACAGCTGTTTGCTACCTAGACCAAGTGTCAGCAGCTCTTTTGGATAACAAAGCTCACTTAATAGCCAATACCAGCCAAGCTCCGGATTTAGAGGGCCTCCACCATGAGATGCACAATATTTCCGAACAAATAAGAATCATGAATGAAAACAACGCCCGTTTGATATAGCACTTCGCCATAGCCAATCTACCAGCTCCAATAGCACCTGTCCCAGAAGTAGATCAAACTCGCTGTTCTCATTGGTCAGGCAACAACGAATCTCAAACTAATCAAAGTATAGGCTGGGAGCGTTCGAGTAAAAATCGGCGACGTCGATCATCGAGTCCACGCCCCAGGTGAGAAAGAAGTCTTGTTACCTTGGAATCTCGATCTTAGAGCTGGACTAATAAAACTGGAGGTGAGGAGACCAGGAGAAGATGGTGGTCGCCTCGCCGAGATGACCGAGCTTTTAGACGGTGAGATGAATTGACCACTCAAAAGATCAAAGACTTGGATGCCCGTATTGACGCCATCAACACTGGTGCGAGCACTCTAGCCTTCATGGATGCATTGATCAAGAAGACCGAACCTCCGTTTACGGATAAGATAATGAGGACAAAAGTCTCTTCCAAATTCAAGTTGCCTACTCAGCTCGGGGTGTACGAAGGAAAGACGAATCCTATGGACCACCTAGACTGATACAAGAGCTTGATGTCGCTCTAGGGATACTCTGACGAGGAGTTGTCATGGTTCCGAAAGTTGCCTCCAAAAATCATTGACTCGTTTAGAGACCTTAGAAGGCTCTTCGTCGCCAACTTCATGAGCTGCCGGGTCAGACAGAAGAATGCTTCCCACTTCTTCACTGTTCACCAAAAGGAAATGGAAAGCTTGAAGGACTATGTTAAATGTTTCAACCTGGCAATCCTAAAAGTGGAAGACCCCAATGACAAAGTAGTAATAATGGCCATGATGGAAGGACTTCGCCCAGACCCGCTGTTTGACTCCCTTTCCAAGAATGTTCCTAAAACCTTATCAACCCTCTAGAGCAAGGCTGACAAGTACATTACTGCAGAGGAGTTAGCCGAGGCCAAACGAAAGAGGCGAGGAAGAGATGACCATAAGAGAAAAATGCCTGATTCTAGGCAGGCTAACTATAGAGACGAGTCAAAGAACAAAAGATCAGATCAGGACTCTAGGTGGATAAGTGATAGGCGCTCCCGCACTCTACCTCGCCGTCCCAACCTGGCATTGCCACCCCTCAACGCTCCCATCACCTAGGTAATCACGGAGATCAAGCATGAAGAGTTCATTAAGTGGCCTGAGAAAATCAAGATTGACCCCCGGAAGAGAAATAAAAACAAGTATTGTGAGTTCCACCAAGACCATGGGCACAACACTGAGGATTGTTTTCAGTTGAAGGAGCAGATAGTCGACCTTATCAAAAGAGGATATCTGAGGAAGTATGTTGTCGATCGCCCATAGCTTGACTCACCGAAAATGAGATATGGAGACAATAGACCCACGACAAGAGATATACAAGTGATCCATGGTGGATTTGGATCAGAAGGATATTCAAACTCGTCCAAGAAGAGATGCACCAGAAGTGCGAATGGGCGAGCTGAAGAAGAAGCTTACAACCTCACCAACCGTCAGTACCCATCAGCCCATTACCTTCACAAACGACGACCTAAGAGGCTTACATCTCCCCCATGATGACGCCTTGGTCATCTTTGCTACCATCGCCAATTACAACATGCAGAGGATTTTGGTCGACAATGAAAATTCTACGAATATCTTGTTCATCTCGGCATTCGACAAGATGAAGATTGGGATAAATAAGCTCCATCCTTTCCACACCCCTCTAGTTGGATTTGGAGGGAACACAACATACCCTCTTGGATGGATCAAGTTGCCAGTAACCTTAGGGACGGAACCCCACCAGACAATCGTTTGGAAAAATTTCATTGTAGTGGATTGCCCTTCGCCTTACAATGCAACCCTAGGTCACCCAACTCTAGGTGGAGTCAAGGCCATCACCTCAACTTACCATTTGATGATGAATTTTCCCACTTCAACAGTGGTAAGCCAGGTGAGGGACGACCAGAAAGTGGCCAGACAATGCTTCATCTCGGCCATGAAAACTGAATCTTTCCAAAAACTAAATGCCCAGTAGCAATTACAGATAGGCGAGGCCGAGATGGAAGCATTGAGGGATGAAGTGGAAGAGATCACCCTTGCTAATCCTAGGGAAACAGAGAATACCATGTCTTTGGAAGAAGTTGCTCTAATCTCAATACATCCAGATTATCCAGATTGCCATGCTATGATCGAAAAAGAACTGACTGAGTTTCAAAATGCTCTAGTGGAGTTTTTGAAGAAAAACTATGACATCTTTGCATGGTCTCAAGGCGATGTTCCAGGAGTCGATCCTCAGGTCGCCATGCACAAGCTGTTCAACAACCCTGAACATCTTCTAGTTCGCTAGAAAAGAAGGAATTCGCGCCTGAAAGTCATAGAAGAAGAAGTGTCTATGCTCATCAAGGCCAATGTCATCAAAGAAGCCCACAACCCGGATTGGCTTGCCAACGTTGTTGTAGCCCCCAAAAGGGGGAAAGTGGAAAGTATGCGTTGACTTTACCAACCTCAACAAGGCGTGTCGAAAAGATAGTTTTCGTTTTCCAAAGATTGACCTGATAGTTGATGCAACTTCCAAGCATGAGCTTCTTAGCTTCATGGATGCCTTCTCCGGGTATCACCAAATCAAAATGTATCCTCCCAACATAGAGAAGACTTCCTTTATCATAGAGAGAGGGTTGTACTACTACAAGGTCATGCCTTTTGGTTTAAAGAATGCGAGGGCAACATACCAAAGGCTGATGAATAAAATGTTCAAGGAGTTGTTTGGAAAGACTATGGAGGTTTACATAGATGGCATGCTCGTTAAGTGCCTCAAAGCTGCTGATCACCTCACACACCTAAAGGAAGCATTTGGCGTCCTACGGAATCACCGAATGATGTTAAACCCTTCCAAATGCATCTTTGATGTCTCCTCAAAAAATTTTCTTGGCTTCTTGGTGACCAAACGAGGAATTGAAGCAAATCCAAACCAGATTCAAGCTTTACTGGCCATGAGCTTGCCCAAAAATATACACAAGGTGCAACAACTAACTGGGCGAGTAGTTGTCCTTAACAGATTCATCTCCAAATCAACGGACAAATGCTTATCATTCTTTAAAATTTTGAGAAAAAACAAGGCTTTTAAATGGATAGACGAATCCAAGGAAGCATTCCAGCAGCTGAAAGAATGTCTCGGCTCGCCACCCTTGCTTACAATTCTTACCATGGGCGAGGAACTCATTGTTTACCTATCCATATCGCCAATAAGAGAAAAAAAATTAAAAACCAATATATTATGTTAGTAAAGTCCTCATGAGAGCTGAGATCAGATACCTGAAAATTGAGAAACTCGCCTATGCCTTTCTGATCCTCGCCAGAAGGCTTCGTCACTATTTTCAGGCACACTCCATTGTAGTGTTAACTGATCAACCCTTAGAGCAAATTGTCCAGCGACCTGACACCTCGAGAAGGCTCCTTAAATGGTCCATTGAGCTGAGTGAGTTCCACATTGATGATAGGCCAAGGATGGCAATCAAAGCCCAAGCATTGACCGACTTCATAGTTGAGTTCACACATAACGTCGCCCCAAAACCAGAAGTAGTTCTCCTTAAGAAAAAAGATCCAGAAGAACAGAACCCAGATGAAGACCTCACCAAATGGAAGTTGTTCATAGATGGGTCATCAAACCAACATAGCTGTGGTGCAGGATTTATTCTCCAAACTTCATTAGGTGAACATATGGAATACACCATTCGTATTGGGTTCAAAGCCACCAACAAGGAAGCTGAATATGAGGCTTTCCTCACCGGACTTAGAATGGCAGCAGAATTAGGGGTAAAATTCTTGGGCCCTTCCAGTGATTCCCAACTTGTGGTAAATCAAGTCCAAGGGAACTACCTCGCCAAAGATATCCAGATGGTGGCCTACCTAGATGAGGTGAAGAACATACCCAAGATGATTAAAGATTTTAAAATTCACTAAATCCCTAGGGAGGAAAATAAGAAAGCCCCTAGCCAACCTCGCCTCAGTCTTTGATTTCATCTGGGACAGGAGTATTCCACTGGAGTTCTTATCAAACCCAAGTATTGAGGTTGCCAAACCTGTCTATCAGACAGAAACAAGCCTGACATGGATGGACGATATCATTGCATACCTCCAAGACAGGACGTCACCAACTGATAAACTCCAAGCTTGCCGTATACAATACCGATCTGGCAGATTTTGCCTCCTTCATGGAATCTTGTACAAGAGATCTTTTTCAAGACTACTCCTAAAGTGCCTCTAACCTAAACAAACAGAATATGTGCTGAGGGAAATTCATGAAGGAATCTGAAAAAATCATTCAGGGACGAGATCACTAATGAAGAAGATAGTTTGTTAAGGTTATTTCTGGCCTCAGATGGAACAAGACACAGCGAGATAGTGCCAATGACCAACCCATTGTCATTTGCTCAGTGGGATGTAGACATACTTGGACCTCTGTCCCAAGTTCTATTACAAAGAAAGTTTTTGATCGTCGCCATTGATTACTTCATAAAGTGGATAGAGGTGGAACCTCTCACCAAGATCATTGAAAGGGATACCAGGAATTTCATATGGAAGAACATCGTCTATCAGTTTGGAGTTCCCAATGTCATCATATTGGACAATGCCAGGCAATTCAACAATCATGGATTTAAGCAGTTCTGCATAGACCTCGTCATCTCTCATTATTTCTCCTCGCCTCATCATCCTCAAGCGAATGGTCAAGTAAAAATCACCAATAGGACAATCCTTAGGAATTTGAAGACAATATTGGAAAAATCCAAAGGTGAATGGGTAGAATACTTGCCAAGCATACTCTAAGCTTACCATACAATAAGCAGAATTCCTATAGGCGAGATGCCATTTTCTATGGTATATGGGACATAATCCGTTATATCAGTGGAGATAGAGATGCCTAGCTTCAGGACTTTAAATTTTGATAAGAAGAATAATGAAACAGAGTTGAGACATAACCTTGATCTCCTTGACAAAAAGAGAGAGAGCAGAGATATGCCAAGCAACCTACAAGCACCAAATCGCCAGATACTATAACCAAAGAGTGAAGCACATATCTTTTTTGCTTGGCAACTTAATCTTGAGGAAGGTCACTCTATCTACAAGGGAATTAAATGCCGGAAAGCTCGGTCCTACGTGGGAAGACCCCTACAAAGTTACCAAAGTGTCCAGACTAGGAACGTATTGGCTGGAGGATATGAATGGAAAGACATTACCTCACCCATAGAATACTGAGCACCTGAAGAAGTATTACCAATGAATCTGTTGGTAGCCATGAGAAGAAGATCTCCTGTGCAAAGATGATATCGTTAGTCTTATAATTGCCACAAACTCCATATTTGTGTGATGTTAATTGCCAAAATCACTTATTATGCTCGCCAATCTTTATGATGAATTAATAAAATTTCTCCAGATTAGCTTATCGCCAGTAATTTATGTCACCAATTTCTTAAAGCGCCAATTTTGTTATCGTATAATATCAAGAACGCCCATTCATTACAAAATGATAAGGCGCCTTGATCGCCAGTTGGATTATCGCCATTATGATATTGCCAATATCAAGAATGCCCATTAATTATAAAATGATAAGGCGTCTTGTTCGCCATTTTGATATCGCCAATATCAAGATTGCCCATTCATCTTGATTGCCAATTCTGTTATTGCCGTAATCGAGATCAATTATATTATCACCAATATTAAGATTGCCAGAAATGGTTCACTTGATTATATCTCCAGGGTAAGGTTCACTATGCACATAATAAAGCATTTTAAATCCACCTAAGATCACCTGTTAATCAAGCTCGCCAAATTCTATCGCCATGTTTTAAAATTTGTATATTCACCAAGTATCTGAATTCTCCAAATTAATAAAGGTTTGGTCGCCATGATTCAGATTAATGGTTGCATTTGTAAATAAACCGTTTCCTATGTCGCAAGTGGATTATGTCCACCTACGTTCCTTAAGTTCGCCAAATTGGTTTCACTAATTCGAACGTTTGAATTTATCTCACTAGGTTCTCAAGTTATGTTTGCCATTTCATGATATTGCTAACACAAGCAGGAAATAAGATATAAAAAGCATACAAAGCATGTGAAAAAAGAGTATTCATTGAAAATTGATAGTATTACAAATCGCCATTACAAGGAGGACAAATTTTATAAGTATTTTACAAGTATTCATGGAGAAGGGGGTTGGTATTCTCCTCACCTTTCTCCTGCTCCTCCCCTTCTCTTTGTCTCCCTTTTTCTCCTTAGCTGCATCTTCTTTCTCAAGCATTTCATAGTCCATGTTCATGCTGTCAAGGTCAATGTCGAGGTTGGGATGGTGATAAGCCAGTTGCCTCGTACAAAAATCGAAGCCCTCGCTAAAGTATTTAGAAACAACATTCTCTACTTCCTCTTGATAGTCTTTTGAGGATCTGAACTCCTCGAGAATTCTCCTCTAGGCAAGGGCCTTATTCTTCTTTAGCTCGGCCACCTCCGCCTCCAACCTCATCACAGCATTAGACTTTTCCTTTAGCTCTTCAGCCACCTTTTGATCCCACTCGCTGAACTCAACCAGAAGCCCTTCTAGCTCTATAGCCCAATTTTCAGCTCGGGTAATCTCTAGCTCGACAAACTCTGCTTGGGTGGCTTGTAAGGCGGAGTCATTTTCTCTATCTTTACTTTGGACTATGAGGGTGGATCCGAGCACAACTGTCTGCTACAACCTGTTGACCCAAAAGGCAACCCAAGAGGGGGGGTAAATTGGGTTTTTCAAACTTAATTGGTGATTTTACAATTAATTGCTTTTAACCACAATGAATGTAAAATGCTATAAAAAGATTAATGGAATAAATACAATAAATGAGCAATAGTAAAGATAGGAGAGAGCACACCAAATTTACCAAGGTTTGATCACAACTTGTGATCTACGTCCTCCCAAGACCTCCGCAAGATCTTCTTCCACTATTTGTAATTCGCAACTACAATGTGGGTGTTGGTTGTTCAAGTGACCAACTCACTTTTACACCAAGTGGTTTTGTCCAAACTCCACTTAAACTTCCTAGTGTTTTACTTACAAGAGGAAACACTCAAACTCTTAAGTGTTTGGCTTTCAACAAGAGAAACACTAAAAAACTCTCACCAAGTGTTTTTGGTCAAGTCACACTCAAACTAACAAGGATGAAAGTATAGAGGTTTTAAGATCAAGGACTCTCTCAAATAGAGTGGATAAGAATGTAGTACCACAATCAAAGCTCACACCAAGGGATAAGAAGAATGTTCAAGGATTCTTGACTTTAAAGCTTGTAAGATGAAATCAAAAGGTTTAGGATCATTCCCTTGTATGATAAATGCCCTTGGAGACTTGTATTTAATGGCTGGAGTGAATAGTGTACCGTTAGTGGTAGTTGGGAAGCCATAAATGCTGTTCCAGACATTTCTGCGTTTGAAAATCTTCCCGTTGGGTGTCGACACTTCTTCATGGTGTCGACACTTACCATGTGTCGACACATTATTTCATGGTGTCGACACTTCAACTCTTCTGTTCTTGCCTGAAACTCGTCTCCAGGTGCTGATCTTGGTGTCGGCACTTCTCGTCAGAAAATCTATTTTTGGTTACTGACTTTTGGTGCTGATACAGGTGTCGACACTTCTTGCTTCAGTTTACACACTGTCATTTGGTGCTGATCTTGGTGTCGACACCTTTCTTCAAGAACTTCTGAAATTTAAACACTGACGTTTGGTGTCGATCATGGTGTCGACACTATGTCTTCATAAAGTTCACTGACATTTGGTGTCTATTCAGGTGTCGACACTTAGTCTTAAAAAATCTTCAGTTTGCACCTACTGATGTTTGGTGTCGATTCAGGTGTCGACACTTTATCTCCAGAAAGTCCTCTGACATTTGGTGTCGATACATGGTGTCGACACTTGGTCTTCAAAAGTCTTCAGGTAGCCTCTACTGACATTTGGTGTCGATACATAGTGTCGACACTTTTTCCTCAGATTCTGGTTTTTGGCTACTGACGTTTAGTGTCGACACTTGTACTCCGGGTGTCGACACTTACATCCAGAATGCTTTCTATCGATTCTTTGATAATCCAAGCGTTGAGTTGGTTTACTCTCTTTGTGAAATCATTCCTTGGATTTATATAATCTGTTTTTATTTTTATCAAATCCAGATTAAAGAGTTCTCTTGGTCTTTAACGGATTTGATCATATTGACTTCTGGGCTCAAGGTGTCGACACTATACGATAAGGTGTTGACACTTTATGTTGGAAAGTATTTAAGGAACTTCCATTGATCAGATGAATTGAGAATCGCTGCATACTTAGTAAACAAGTTAAATACACATAAATGGTTTTGTTATCATCGAAATTGAGGCTTGATTCAACACAACCAAGTCCTCATGAGCGCTATAAGTCAATGAGAATACAAAAATGAGAGCCAAGTATAGAAATAAACAGATACTTGGCCAATAATATAAAGAAATCTTATAATCACCTGATCCGAGTTGAGTTTTTCACCTCTTTCTATCAGTGGGAAGGATCACCCCGACCAGGATCTTCTCGGCCATGGAAGCTCTCTCCATCACGAAGGTCTTGGACCCCAACGCATCGCCTGGCCGAGGTGCCCTCCCCGGGGGCTATCAGCCGTGTGGTTCCCCTGCTCGCCGTCATGTTGGATTTGGCCTTTTTAGCATCAGGTGGCGGGATGGCTTCCTTCCTCTTGGAATCATCGACTTTGCCCTTTTTGGTGGGCGAGGAGTCAGAAACCTTTTCTTGGGGCCATTTTTCTTGGATCACCACGCCCTTGGTGGACGAGATGGCAACCTTGGAACCCTCCTTGTCTTTCTTCTCTTCTACTTTCTTGGTGAGCTTCACTAAAGTGATCCTCTTTGACATAGTTGCAAAATAAAAACAAACATCAATACAAGAAAAATGTGAAACACTTGAGAAAAATAGAGATACTACCATCCGATCTAAGCTCGGGAAGCAGCCCTGGGTCTGACCAAGATTCTGATTTCGAGTCCGAGCTGGAGCTCGAACTAGATGGTGCCAAACCTAATATGGGATCTTTAACTTTTCTCCCTAACAACCTTAGGGTCAAATCAGGAAGGTGAGGTAATATCCTCCTCATCTCATTCCTGATGGTTCTTATATATTCTACAGATTCATTTCGGGGGCTTTCACTCCAGGGATGTTCATCTCAAGAAGGGCGGGACTCACCCTCGTTGCCCAAAGCAACAACCATGCCATCTCCAAATTTGTCGTTGTCCTTGCCACTAGATGGCATCTCAGTGCGGCCAGGGATGAAGAACTGTTGAAATGTCCTAGAACTAAGGACAGCTGGAACGTTGAAGTATCCCCTTGATCCTATTTTATTAAAAAACTTCTGCAACCTCTTTTCTTTGGTGTCGGACAGGATGGGCAATTTGTTACAACGTTTGCCGAAAAAATAAACATTTGTTAGCATTAGGCGAGATGATATGCTTAACAAAAATAACATAAAGTAAAAACAAGGCTGACCTGGGGTGCCCCATGATCTCGGAACCCGTGAAACTTCTTCACCCCTGGCCATGCTCGAAAAGAACACCCAATCATCTCCTTAGACGAAGAAGAATCTCTTCTTCCATCTTTTAACGTTACTAGGAGACCCTTTTATCAAGTTCTTACCCAGCCTCGCCTTGAAGTAAAACCTCCCCGAGTTTGGGTTTGGACTTTTGAATAAGGTGTATAAGCATCTAAATTTATTGAGGGACAGATGGTGCCTATAGAATTTCCATATCACCAATACGCAAATGACATATTGCCACACATTGGGAGAGAATTAGGCAGGACAAATGTTGTAAAAATTCAAGATTCTTTAGATGGTGGAGTGAATTAGGAATCTTAGGCCGGTAGAGAAAGTAGCTTCATAAAAAGCTACCTCGCCTGGGCGAGCGGACAATACAGTCTCTTCCTCCTCAAGGATCCTGATTTGGATCCCAATCAGGAAGGAATAATTTTCCCTCAGGCGATCTAAGTCGTCTTGAGTCATGACATTGACCTCTTTCTCAAGAGGAGAGTTAACATCCATCTTGGGGTCCTCCATGTGGTCTGAAGGACCATCCTAAGTAGGGGATTCCTCCGAAGGATCTTCTCTAGTCGAGGGAGGGAGCTGATTTACCTCGTCAGTCGTCAAGTATTTTTCTCCTAGGTTTTCAAATATCCAAGATGGCAAGGAATCCTCTAAGTTTCCCAAGTCTCCTACCTTGGATCTACTAGACATACACTAAGTTAAAATTGGAGATAAAGCTAGCTTGCAATACTTACTGAAGGACAAATGAGAGATTGTTGGCAAGCTAATGGTGGCGAGCTGAATGTCAGAGCAGGAGCAACAGTTCGATAGCATAAGCAAAAGAGTACAAATGAAGGGGGAACCCCTTATTTATAAGAAGTACCAAGGGTTGAGATCTATTTCCATCAACGGTTCAAATCGAGCAACGTTTTGAGTTCTGAGGACGAAAATCGTCACTCCAGCTAAAAGTTTTTGCCATTCCCGCCAAAACGTGCCAAAACGTCATTTCGCCATTAATGCAATCTACCATGTGTCAAAAAATAGAGGCGCGCCCTCATTGCTCGCCCACATTATCAGGATGCAGTTACTTCATTTGCTACTCATAGATCCTAAGTGTTCCACCTCGTCATCTCGAGTAGGAGGCTACTGATGTGGGGTAAAATATCTACATCTGCGTAACCG
>BRYE01000011.1:2320000-2322500 GCA_030159115.1 Actinidia arguta var. hypoleuca | reverse complement strand
GCAGGTTCATCAAATATTTATATATCTTGGAACTTGATTCAGTATAATTCGCATGCGTTTGATAAAAATATCAGTGTTCTAGATGATAATTTTTTTGGTAAAAAAAAATTAATTACTAATATTTATAACATTTGTATATCACACTTTAAATGTCATAAGACGTGATATTTTATATGCAGCAATCACATATATTAAATGGGACCCATCAAATGATATGATTAGTATCATATAAAGCTTCAAATCATATGATATTGGATGAATCATATGAGATTAATTTGTCATTAATTATTGGATATATGGATCTCACTACTATACTTGTATTTCTTTCACTGATTATAAGTTAATAATTAATGAAGGACCCATTATTAGAAAGAGGCACATAACAAGTATTCAAAAAAGATGTGCTTGAGAAAATTTAAAAAAAAACAAACAAACATAGAATAACACAAACACTAAATTGGTGGGAAAAGCATGTTGTACTTGTCACCTCTCAATTTCCTATTTTCTGCCATTTACTTTTCTAGAAGGATCCTTGTCACTTACACATGGCAAAGATTGACTGGCCAACCCAAAAAGACTAAGAAAAGAGAAAGAAAAGAGAAAGAAAATGGCTCAAAACTCTCTATTCTTATTTCAAGCAATTAATACATGAAAGTTTAGTAATATATCACCAAATATGCATCAAACTCTGATATTTAGCCTAATGCACAAAAAAATAAAGAGGCTTAACGTCCTTAAAATTATTTCTTTTTGCCACTTTTATCTCTTCATATAAAAATTGAATTGTGTTGACCTCTATTAATTATTTAATTATATCGCATACACCCATTTTATTACTAATTTATTTAAAATAGTGACGAAAATCAATTACATGTTGTTTATATGCTTCAATTAAATACTCTTATATTTAAAATATATTACTTTTTGTGATAAATAAGTCAATACTCCATATACAAGTTTATGCAGTCATTGTGTAAACAAACTTAACTCTTATTAATAAGTCTTTATATAGGGCATTGACTAGTATTTTTTATAAAAAATTAAGAATATTTTGGATATAAAGTCATATAATTGAAGTATATGAATAACATGTGATCGATTTTTATCATCATTTTACATGGATTAGTAATGGAGGTGGTGTAAATAATATAAGTAAATAATTAAGCGGTCAATATTATTCACTTTTAAATAAAAAAATAAAAATAATAAAAATTAATAATTTGGGATATTTATGAAATTAAGAGTTCTACTTGTAACCGAATTGTCATGTCTGTTTGTGTTCATAGAATTCGGTGCAAATTGTCTTTTTATTTTTAGGGGCTGGTGACGTGGCAAGATTTTGGTTTGGATTTCCGTTAAACTTCATGTAAAGGACAAAATGGCATTAGCTGACAGCGATAAGGACGAGATTTTGTAAGATAATAACGCCAAACACGACGTCGGTCAAACGTTTATTTCTATAACACGTGGATGATCAAGTACAAAGTAGGGGTTAGGAACTGGAAAATACTGTTTACACTTCTTTTTTTTTTTACAATTTATGTACAGCAAAGGCAAAACGATATCACTTTGCACGAATAAATACAAAACGATGTCGTTTAACTTATCTTTCTGTGTTTTTCTCCTAAATGAAACGACGTTATTTTATATTTATTTATACAAAACGACTTGATTTTGCCTTTATTATAAAAATATATATATATAAAAATAGCATTTTCCGTTGGGAACTTAGGATATGCCTAGTTGTGGGGCTCACTTTGGCTCTGGCTATGCAAATATTTTATAATTTCGGATCCACTTTGTTATTTGTAGGACTGCCTAGACGCGACCTACTACCAAGGCCTAGCTTTGGGGCCCACTTTGGCCTTCAAATGTAATTATTTAATAATTTCGGGTCACTCTGTTATTTCTAGGACTATTTAGTAAGACTAAAGTGGACTCCAAATTTCTATTTTATGGAGATTGATTTTCCCGCTCCTATTTTTTAAGCATTATCCCTTGCAAATATGGCTTTTCAGAAGTTCAATTAAATGGATTATATAGTGCAGTTTAAGTATTTTATATTCCGTTTTATTGATTTAAATTATTTATATTACAAATTTTATCTTAAAGATCAAGACTTAAAAAAATCGTGTTGATTGAGCATAGTTCAATAATAATTTAGTCATATTTTATAACTTAATAATAAGTGTATCATATAAGATTGTATCTATCTATCTTTATATAAATTGATCAACCATTAATCTGTATTATGTCTGTAATATGACGTTTTGAATTATCAAAATAAACTCAAAACGAGACTCAAAATACTTAAACTGCACAGGTGCAATACAAAAACAAACTTTAGATAACCCTCGTCTTTTTTGTAATTGCATTTTTTATTTTATTTTTATTAAGTAAAATTATCAAAATGTTCTTGTATTTATATTTCATATAATATGTTTTACTTTTAATTACTTATAAAGATATTTGAGTAATTTCACTTAATAAATATAAAAAA
>BRYE01000011.1:2290000-2292500 GCA_030159115.1 Actinidia arguta var. hypoleuca | reverse complement strand
CAAAAGTTATATTCATTAATGTAAAACTTGTATAAATACTCATGAAAGTATATTAAATTATAAAAAAAATAGAAATATTCACGTGAAGTGTGTATTAACTACCGCTCAGTGTGTGGCGATTAGCAAAACCGTAATACAATAAACAAGGAGATTCTTGTAAGTTATTAGAAAACTGAAGGGGATCAGTGTAATTAATCTAAATAAAAGAAGACGTTCGATGGGCCTTAGAAAGCCCAACACCTTATTTTCTCGGCCTTTGTCCAATGATGAGCCCATTTTCTTGGACAAAATAGGTATATGTTTCTGTGCCTTTTCTTAAATATCCTTTTTAAGTTAGTTTTTATATATCATAATTTTTAAATTATTGACTTAGAAAACCTAAAATAGTTATTGAAAAAAAGACAATTTTTAGTTGATTAATTATTTAATTTTTTTGTCTTTAGTTTTTTTTAAAAAAAATTTAAATAAAGTTTTTATATTTTTAGATTTACCTCGTCAAGAGGAACCGGAAATATATTAAATTTTGATCAAACACCGAATTTTTTTTTTCTAAAAATGAAAGAATTCAAAAATCAAAGCAATTATTATTATTTTTTTAAAAAGTAACTCAAACAGGACCTAAGGATTAAGATAAATCTATATTTTAGAAGAATTGACCCAATACAAAGTCTTATTTATAACTACTTGTACATTTTTAGGTTATTTTATTTTGGCGACCAAACACAGCTAATTATTTAATTCGCAAACACAAGGCAATTTCAAATTTCCAATTAATATTTTTTTCTAGTCAAACAAACAGTATTAGGATTGATAAAAAAAGTGTAGATTGTTCAAATTTGATTTGAAAATTTAATGAACTTTAAAAATACATGCGAGTTTAGATTGTTTATTAAGTAAATCGATCTCAAACCAATTATGAACTGAATTCAAGTAGCTTGAATTTTTTAAATATTATAAGTTTATAGAGTCGAATATTAAATTGTTTTAACTTAGTTTAAAAACTTAACGAGCTTTAAAACTATGTCTAATCAATGGTCGATAAATATCAATTTATATCAAAATAAATTGGTATATTCATATGTGTCACAATTTTTTATTAAGTTATAAAACAGTACTTAACGGATATTAATTGTGCCCGATCAACATGATTTTTTATAGTATTAATTTTTACGACAAAATTTATAATTTAAATGATTTAAATTATCAAAATAAATTTAAAATAAGACCCAAAATATTTAAACTGCACCGATGCAATCTCTTTTCTAGATGTCAGAGAAGTCAGCTCCTAAATTAATTTGATGCTTACTCTGACAACAATAATTAAAAAAATCAAAGGCAAAATTTCATGTTTGGTCCTAGTAGCTTGACCAAAGTTTCACTCTAAGCTTTCTAGTTTTAATTTAGACAGTTAGAACCCTTACAATTTTAATTTAGTTTTAATATAGTTCAAAGCTCACGTGATCTTTTTAGAGAGAAATTTTACTATCATTGGTCCTTGTAGTTTGGTAAAAAATTTATTTTGGTCAACAAAAATGGACGTGTGTGTACAAATCGTTAATAGGTATCGATAGAAAAACTACATTAAAACTAAATTAAAACTATAAAGTTCTAATTTTAAATTTTAATCAAACTATAGGTAATATGGCTTTGGCTCTATATGTCATTATGCTAACTTTTCCTCTAGTGAAAAGAATCTTTCATTAAACCTCATGAATAATGATGATTTTGTTTCATTGTCTGTTACCACTTGCTAAAAGAATTCATGCTGAAATGCTATGATTGTATTTTTATTACAAATGCTATGAGTCATTACCACATAATTATTTGTCAAGTCTCTGAATTTTGCTTAAGCTACACAATTATTTTGATTCTCATTTGTGTTGTTAATAAACATGTTTTCATCATTTGATCAAAATTTTTTACTTTTTTGATTCATTATTTGCAAATGATTTCGTTTCATTTGCGAAAGACGACTAAATACTAAAAAAATTGTTCAAAAAATGAAAAAACAGCACTAACGAGAAAATAATCCAAAAAAATCTATTTTAAGTTCCGTTTGGAATAATTTTCATTCAAATTTTGGGGTTATTTTTGGAGTGCGAAGTTACATTGGATAATTTTTTTTTATTTTTAGTGATTTTCTTTTCAAACTAAATAAAAATTTTAATATTTTTGGACTCTTCTTTCTGATGAAACTGTAAAAACTCATAAACCAAAACAACTAAGAAAATTTTAAAAACTATGCCGTAGTAAAAACCACTAGTGGTTATTGGGTTTGCTAAAAAAATTCTAGGTCTAACGTGCAAAAAATTAGGCATTTTTTAACTAAAACACAACTAGAAATCTAGGCCAAGTAGAGCCCTAGTTCTAAGTACACTTCACAAAATCACCATATCCCAAGTGTTTGTGTGGAATTCACACCTCATACAAATATAGCCACCACATCTCATATAAATATAGAGTAATTTATTCGATAATTTATTAATTGTACATTTCAAAT
>BRYE01000011.1:2260000-2262500 GCA_030159115.1 Actinidia arguta var. hypoleuca | reverse complement strand
GGTAACCTTTCCACAAAATCCATGGAGATGTCGATCCACACTTTATTGGGTATTGGCAGTGGTTGGAGAAGGCCGGAAGGACGTAAGCAATCAGATTTACAACGCTGACAAACATCACATTTTTTTATGAAATCCTTTATGGTAGTGCGTACATGAGGCCAAGTAAAGCTTGAGTTGATACAACTCAATGTTTTGTGGTAACCAAAGTGACCGCTGACAGGGGAGGAGTGATGGGTGGATAAGATGGAAGGAAGTAGACTTGAAGTAGGACTCAAATAAATGCACCCATTTTTTAACAAAACTCCATCACATAAGAAGTATTGTTGCTGAAGATGTGATGGTAATGAATACAACAACTTATTGTAAAAGGGATTGTTTGTTACCTCTTCTTGGAGAGTGGTCCACCAATCTGCGATCGACAAGGACACGGCTAAGAACTCGAGTTCCTCAACATGGGAAAGGGCATTGGCACCATAATTCTCCTTCTGCTTCTTGTATTCAATAACATAATCGTATCCGAGAATCTTTTGTAGCCACCGTGTTTGCACTGGAGTGGTGATCCGTTGCTCTAACAAATATTTCAAACTCCTTTAATCAATGCGAACGAGGAAGGGCTTGCCGAGCAGATACGGTCGCCACTTACGAATGGCCTTGACAATTGCTAGCATCTCTTTCTCGTAGGTAGATAGGGCAAGGGTTGTTGGCTTGAGGGCTTCACTAAAGTATGTTATTAGTTGGTCACCTTGTGTTAAAATAGCTCCAATGCCCACCCCATAAGCATCGCATTCAATCATGAACTGCTGCGAGAAATCTGGTAGGTGAAGGACTAGAGGAGAGGTAAGGGCTTCCTTAATTGAGAGAATGCGGTTGCAGCATCAGAGGTCCGTTTGAATCCATCCTTAGACAGTAATTGGGTAAGAGGGGCTACGATCCCACCAAATCCTCTGATGAATTTGCGGTAGTATCCGGCCAAGCAAAGAAAACCGCGAACACCTCGAGCTGATGTTGGATTGGCCACTCAAGAATTGAACTAATTTTTCCTGAATCAACAACCACTCTTGCGGATGAAATAAGATGCCTCAAGTATGCCACCTGTAAAATGCCAAAACAACATTTTGACTTTTTGGCAAATAATTTATTGTTAGATAAAACAAGAAAGATTTTTTTGAGGTGGTAGAGGTGTTCTTCCCAATTTTTGTTGTACACCAGGATGTCGTAAAAAAAAATATAACAAATTTTTGTAAATAGGGTCGCAACAGATCATTCATCAAACTCTGAAAAGTGGAAGGAGCGTTGGTTAATCCAAATGGCATAACAATGAATTTGTAATGCCCGTCACGCGTGCAGAAAGCAGTTTTGCAAATATCAACCTCTTTGACCTTTATTTGGTGGTATCCGACACTAAGGTCGAGCTTGGAATAATACCTGGACCCATGTAGTTTGTCAAGGAGTTCGCCAATGACAAGTATAGGGTCACTTATCTTTGATGGTAATATTGTTGAGAGCTCGGTAGTCAACACAGAATCACCACCCACCATCTGCCTTCTTGACAAGTAATACCGGCGAAGAAAATGGGCTAGTACTGGGACGAATCAACCCTGAGTCAAGAAATTCACGTACCATTTTTCAATTTCCATCTTTTAATAAGAAGGATACCGGTATGGTCAGACACTTATGGGTTCCTGGTTTGGTTTCAGTAGAATCTAGTGGTCACGGGCTCGTACCAGTGGCAAGGTGTCGGGAGCAGCAAAGACATGCTCAAATTCATTAAAAATTTGGGTGAGGTTGGCAGTATGATCCTTGAATGGAGTTGGGTCAATGCACGAAGTGATTTGAAAGAACGAGGCTGTACCATCGAGGTGCATAAGCTCCTTCTCATGCAAGGCTGTGGGGACAGGTGGCTTAAGACCCTGAAACATACAAGTCTTTCTTCCTTGTTGGAAGAACATACTGAGCTTGTCGTAGTCAGTTTCAACTGGACCAAGAGTGGCTAACCATTGGACTCCCAAAATTGCCCAGCAAGTCACCACCGGCAAAACGTAAAAATCTGCTTGGATCAGAAGGTCCTGAATGATTAGGGTGATTCCAAGAAATCATCCTTCACAATTGATTTTGTCTTGGTTGGCAACAATCACCTGTAATTGCTGATCACACGTAACGAGCAATCCAAGTTTCTTGACTACTACTTGATCAATGAAATTGTGAGTGCTTCCCCCATTAATGAGGACAGTCCGGGCATTATTCTCCAGTTTACCGACCACCTAGAGTGTTTAAGGATGTTTTGTTATAGCTATTGCATGAAAAGAAATCATGGGCATTGGCGTGATCATGTCGACTTCTGCACGAGTGTCCTCAGCCTCTGTGTGATCAAGCATTGTAGACTTTTCAATCATAAATAGCTGGAGTAGTTGACAGCGTTGGCCGGGAACAAATTTTTTGTCACAGTAGTAGCAAAAACCCTTTTCATGATGTTCTTGTGCCTCTTGACTTGTAATCTTTC
>BRYE01000011.1:2217500-2220000 GCA_030159115.1 Actinidia arguta var. hypoleuca | reverse complement strand
TTATTTTTTTTGTTGAAAATTATATCATAATGTATGTTGAGACCCAGCAAGTTAGGAGTTTTAGCTAGCATATTATATAACATCAATTTTTTTATGTTGAATAATTGACTAATCTACTAAACAAAAAGGTAAAGTTTACAAAGTGAAACCAAATTATGCACAAATATGGAGATTTTAATTGAGTTATTTCTTTACTCTCATATCCACCCACGCTATATTAAAACTCTCTAAAATCCACCCCAATAAAGTCAGGTGGCAAGGATTGACCCATCAAGTCTTAGTTTTTTTTGTTTGACATTCCTTGCTAGCTCTACTTACGTTTTGGGTCACTTCGAGCTCGCTTATGCAATCTCAACCATTTATTTAGTAGACCTCTTTAATGAGATATTCGCAACAAAAAATTAAAGCATATAGCACATGATTAAATCACACTTATCAAGAAGAAGAAGAAAATGACGAGTATAATTTAAAAATTGATCAAGTATCAATCATATAGTTATCGATATCCGTTCAATTTAATTTTTTTATAAAAATAATTTTTTTGACTGACTTTCTTAACAAACTTTACAAAATGAAACAATTTGAATCACATTATTAGGCCCCACTGCAGACATCACGGTGTTGTGTCCTTTAAGAACCACCACAATCTGATGAATAACATATGCATTATTGACTTCTTTTTAGTTTCAGCACCAAGTTGGAGCAACTTTTATTTACTCAAAATGGGAAATTCAAATGGGAAACTTCATGAGAAAACTAGTTAAGAACTTGGTTGAGAATTCAAATTCATTACTCTATATGGCTTCTGAAGTGATTGATCAATTTAAAATGTGTAGTAGTGCAAATAACCTTGATGGTGGGTTGACAAATAGAAAAAACAAATAGTACTTTGCAGATTAAAAGGTGTTTGGTTGCCCAGTAAATTAAGTGAGAAAAAAATAATAATAATAATAATGGGAGCACATAAGATGGTGGATGTTGGTTGACTTTTAATAGTGAAAGCCATGTAATCCCATGAAGTTTTAGAAGAAAAATAAATTAACCAATTCTCAGTGGGGAAAACACTTGTATTGTTGTCGTATTTACAATTAAAATGATTTTTAGACAAATTAGAGTTGTAAATCTCGTACCGTAACAGTTAGTACCAATTGGTATGTATTGTATCGAATGAAAAAGTGTTTCATATTGCACGAAATACCAATTTGTGCCAAACGATACTGGTCAATATCGGAAGAATCAATATTTTTGTAAATTTTAGAGTTTTAGAATTTTTTTTGAAAACTCTTGAAGTTCAAAGTGTTTTAGAAATATTTTTTGCACTTGAAACTCATGATTTCTTATTTAAATGTCTTAAAATTTGGGATATATTGTTAAATGTCATATTATTTATAACCTATTAACTCTAAAAAAAGACATGTGATATGTCTATAGTATATATAACAATAATTTTAAAATGGTACACCGGTATATGCCGATATAGATGTGTGTCATACCGGTAGCCAAAGTGATATATTGACCAACACGGAATTGACAACATAAATTAGATGGTCCAAGCCAGATCCTATTCCGACCTCGATATGTGAAATGATGCCATATATACTTTAATTTACATGGACGTCCAAGCCCGATGAGAAAGAACCTCAACATTTGAGAGCGATACTAGCTTTGGAAATATCAAGAATGTCATTCAGCTAGTCTCCAGCGTCCATTGAAAGTCGGGCTAAAGCAAGCCATTCAAGCAAACCGTAGCAGGCTCAACCATGTAGCTAAAAATATATTTGTAGGGCAGCAAATTCGGCAATGAACCATGAAAGCTCGAGAGAGTCTAAGTTCTTCATTTTTCGTAGTTCAGTGAGCAAGCAAGAAGTCGGTGAACGTGAATGTTAAAATACATATTATTTCACAAAATACAAGAAGTTATATGATAATAATAAAACGAATGGAGAGAACGCACATGACCCATAACACGGAAACAAACGTGAAGGTTGCCCATCTTTTTAATTTAAATTTAAATTTAAATTTAAATTTATTAGAATATTTGGTGAATGGTTGGAAATGAATGCAACTCATCCACCCAATGTGAGCAACACTGACCAATTTCCTATCGTTCTTTTCATTTCAGTGGTTGGTGTGAATTTCAAATTTCTGCATTTCCTATTGCGGACCACACAGTGATAGGGTGTTCCGCATCCATGGAATAACTGCTACCCACGTGGTTATCCAAAACAACGGGCAGTTGCCCGTAGAGGATCGCGCCATCGCTAAACGGACACGTTTCCATATTCAGTGGCTGGGAAAGAACGGGCAACGTTTTCGGGTACGGTCACAAATATCTGGCGGACGACACCTAATGCGACGTCGTTTAAGATTTTTTTTTGCTTTTCTAAAAGAAACTAGAAACGTGACCTGTCTCCAATAGCGGTTCTGCTATAGATGCAGAAATATATGGGAAAATTTCATTTCGGTGACATTTGCGTAACAATTGTAATATCAGCTAACT
>BRYE01000011.1:2105000-2110000 GCA_030159115.1 Actinidia arguta var. hypoleuca | reverse complement strand
TGTTGGTAACTTCTTGTGTTTTGCCTCATGTTTTTCGGCGCTTCGACTGTGAGAATGGTGAGAACAGAAGACGTACGAAAGAATGAGACGGAAGTGAGATTTGAATGGTCGTTGAAGAAGAAGGGTGCGCAGCTTAAGGAGTAATCACCCGGGTCGCAAATTAACGGTTCCGGGTGAACATCTTGATTGAAACAGTTACATTCTCATTAATTACATTTCCCCTCCTAAACTATTGCTTGATATCACTTAACCTCTCTAAACTTAAAATTCAGTCAATTTATACCCTTAAACTATTGAAAGTTGCTACTTTAGTACTTTCATTAGCCATCCGATAAACATAAAATATAAATTGGCTTGTGATCAGCTCATGGACAAAAACAAAAAATCCTAAAATAATCCTATTTGTTTGTAATTAACCCTTTTAAGACTAAAATAACAAATATTGCTAGATGTAGAGGTCATATTTCCTTACCACTTTCATTCACTTTTCATTTCCTTCTCTCTCCCCCTCTTAAGGGAATGAGCCCAAATATTGCAACTAATTGTTTTAATTTATGGGGTAAAGTAACATCGTGCAATAATTTAAGAGAGAAAAATACAATTAACCTTGTGGTCCTACTCAAATAGTCGACCAAACATTGGTTCTTCTTCTCCGTTAGGTCAAACGATACCCAATATTAGGGGTCTGATTTTGTGGCCAAATCTTGGCCCTTGTTACTAGTGTTGCTGATGCGTCACCACCTTGTCTATTGGACTGTTTGGTTTAGTTGAAAACTCAACCGGAGAGAAGCCAAATTCCCTTGAGTGAGGATAATATTAAATGGGTGAACCACTTGTACATATTCTCTTAAATAATATTTGTGACACCGGCTTTGAGGTTGTAATCTCACACACTTCACGTGAGATGACTTGTACAAATGTGTGTTTATATTTTTATTAAAAATTTATTTACTTAGGACTTTGTTTTGGAGAAATTATTTAGAAGTCCCAAAATATCAAGTAATATTGTGAGTGTAATACTCGTGGCAATTAGGTAACCACCAAACATAAAAGTGGGTAATTACTGTTGAACAAAGATGGGTCAATATTGTCTCATTCGGAGTGTTCACCACTGCGTCATTGGTCAGAAAACCCACGTAGACAACGCTACAAAATCCTCTGGGACTACTAAATAATGAAGCAGGCAAAAAAGGGCATTAGAATTTTTGATGATGATATACAAAATATAAACTTGTATAGTATTTCTATGCTAAATAATATGGATGGCTCAATGTGATTCTTTCACTTGAAAACAGAACACTCGTGAAAATGTCGTTTATTTATAATAATGGTACTACCAGAATTTTTATAATTTTTATATAAGAATAAAGTTTTATTTAAAAAAATTCCTTCCTGAGGTTTTTTTTTGGTTCCTAGCATGGAAGGAATAACTGGAAACATGTGTTCTTGCACAATTTTCTTTCTCATGTTCTTTTCCATTCTCCTGTCTCTTTGTTACTATTAAAGTTACCTAATTAGTTTCTTCCTCATTTTCTTCAAAACTACCTAAAGAAAACTTTTTGGGTAAATTTCACTTACACAATTTGAAACACATTGCATGCCGTTTATTATTTAAAATCATACTAATAACCCCTGTCAGCTAACAATATTTGATTTAAGGGCAGATCGAGTTACTAAAATACCCATATTTTAGTATCAAATTTTCAAGAGAAAGGGTGAGAGGGAAAACAACAAATGCATCCAAGTCACTAAATTCCACCTCCCACCTTCCAACCACCTTCAATTTTTATTGAAGTGGTAGAGGTGATGATGGTGGTGGTGGTGATTTTGGAGATGGAAGTGGGATTCATGTGGAGTGGGGAAAGTTGTGATTTTTCTTATTTATTGAGCCAAGCAAGGGTAAAATAAGGGCAAAATGGGTATTTAGTTGGATTTGTTTTACTAAAAATTGAAGATTGGACTAAATTGTTATATAAAATCATAAAGTAAGGGAGTACAGTGTGATTTTAGAGAGTAAAGGGGGTGACGGTGTAATTTTAATAGTATCAAGGGGTGTCAGTAAAATTTACCCAATTTTTTTTTCCCTGCCACCATCCTTTGATTGTGTTTGCCAATAAAAAAAGAGCTTGAAGAAATTCCACTTCCTCTAAACATTCTATTCGTCTCTACATCTTTCTAAAAAGTTGTAATTCTTCACCATACTGTGCAAATGAGATCATGGTTATTAAAATAGAAGGATCATTCCTAATTAAATGGGACCGATTTTATTTTTGGGTACAGCTCCTCCCCAGGTTTTAATGGATCAACACACGTGAACTCACTTTGATAATTTCAATCGTTTATATTTTTTGGTTTGTCAAATATCTCTTTTATACAAAAAATCAAATTGATCGGATAACGATAATAACATTTTTGAATCAATTTTGTATAAAAAATATAGACAATTATATTTAGAACAATATGAAAAAGTATTACTGTCCATTTCTTTGATGCAAAACTGATCTGAATATGTGATTACCGTTATTCGATGATTTTTACATGAATGATGTACCTTGTCAACCCCAAAATGTAAATAGCTTGAATCACTGAAGTGGGTTCACACTGAACTGTACTGAACCACCAATATTTATGTTAAATGCCCGAATGGGCTGGCCTCGGAGAGTTTCGAACCTTGAACTTCGCGGTTGTAAACTTGTAACCTAAGTATTACCCATTAGCCAATTAGGTTTTGGGTTTTTTGAATTTTGAAAATTGATTAAGATATCTGTTAATGACAACTAGGATCTATTAACTAGATCTAGGGGGGCACTTGAGTAAGAGCTTGTGGCCCACTTGTCTGATCACCTTATGGGGGTGTGATGGTTTTGGTGCGGACCCCACAGGATTGTGGATTGGAATGGCATGATTCCAGTGCCCCATATGCATTGTGCTTAGAATTAGACAACAGTTATTTAAATCACTACATATTCATTGGAAAAAAAAGAAAAAAAAAAGTTTAAAAATATATTTGATCTTGGTTTGTTTATCGGGTAGGCATATCTTAAACAAGCTTTAATTAAACCGAACTCGATTAGTTTGAATTTTTTAAACATTATAAATTTATCGGGCCGAGTAATAGATTGTTCAACCTCAATTTGAAAACTTAACGATCTCTAAAAGTATGTACAAATTTGATTTGTTTATCAAGTAAAATTAATTTCAAATTAGCTTTTAACAAGTTAATCATGAGGAGTACAATGAAGTTTCTTTTACTCAATAACTCTGTATTAATTTAGTTCACTGGACTGATTAATTTGAAGACTAATCCAGTGTTCACAAGCGGGGGACTATTTAAAGCTGAGGTAAAGCACCGTGTGAATTGGCCTGACACAAGAATTGATAGCATGCGAATAAGAGTTGAACTCCAAATTAAATTTTTTTTTACGAAATTCCTAATAATAAGGTGACTACTACTCGCGCACTAAGGGAAGTGAAGTTTTCTCTGCATTCTTTGCTAGGATGAAAATCCTATGAAGAAATTGGAAGAGAGTGCCTTTATTCATAGTGGAGATGAGTGTTGGCCCCTATTTATTGATTGGGTTGAAAACAAGAAGGGAAAGCTCAGCGAAACTTATGGGACCAACAGCAAAATCTAGAAAAACAGAAAGAGCTCTTTGAAGGACCACGTATGCCCGGTCGTGGTCACGTAACAGAAATGGGACCTCCTGTGAATGCTATAAGCGAACCACCCACAAGTTGGCTTGGCTTTTTCCACGAATGTTAAAGACTAAAATGCCGAAACAGTACGGGTCCAACTGGAGCCATATTTCTACTGTTTCGGGCCCCACCAAAATATGCGATGCTTCCGCCCATCACGGACAAGGCGGTGGGCAAAGGGGTAGCGACAGAATTAAAATTTTGACTCTAGGAATTCTGGTTAAAGAAATTTTCATCTATTGATAGAATTTTTTTTCGAGAAAAAGGTAACGTGGAATTTACTGATATAGAAAGTCATTGGATCCAACAACTAAAATTTAATATATATATTTAATTGTATAATCCTAATTGATTTCTCCATCGAATTATCCTCTCCCTTCAATCTAATGACATAATATTTTAAAATTTGAATGGAAGGTTTGTGCACTACAGAGAACACACATATATTTTTCTATATGTAATTATTTTTTATGTGGGTAAAATAACCACTCCTTTATGTTTATGACATAATATTTTAAAATAAGTCAAGCATGTCGCCATGACCCTATTATGTTTATGGTCGCCTCTCATATTGATCGCCGCCAATTGATCGCTTCATCCGGGCAGGAAAGGACTCGTCTCCAGTTCGTCATGAGACGGGGTCATTCACATCGCCAGCAGTGGCGGACCCAGAATTTTTTTTCAAGGTGGGCGAAAATTTTTCATCAATAAGATCAGTGGCGGAGCCAGGAAAAATTTTCAGGGGGCAAATTGTATTTTTTTTAAAGGGCATTTATAATTTTTGAGGGGGGCAAATTTTAATTTTTTTTTAAAACTATAGGTTAAAAAAAAATAATTCAAAGTTGAGGGGGGCAGCTGCCCTCTCTGGCCACCATGTGGCTCCGTCACTGAATAAGATAATAAATTCTAAGATAATACAATGAATACAATAATATTCAAAATTCTATATATTAATAACAATTTTTTTTAATAGATTTAATTTTTTTTTTATCCTAACCAATTTAATTTTTTTTTTCCCAAAATCTCAGGGGGGCGGCCGCCTACCCTCGGCCAAGGGTAGGTCCGCCCCTGATCGCCAGATCAGAGACCAACCTTAAGAGGACTCTCTCTCCACATGAACTCCTTCTATCCTAGAGTCTATCGCACCTCCGCTTGGTCAGACTCCGTCTCCGCGAGGATTCCGCCTCTACAAGAAAATAGTATCCATCACAGTTTCTAGGATTGCGGGCTGCTCTTCATATGGCATTCTCTTATATTTTCTCCTGTATTTTAGGGATATACTTCCCAAACATGGATGCCCGGAT
>BRYE01000011.1:2067500-2080000 GCA_030159115.1 Actinidia arguta var. hypoleuca | reverse complement strand
AACTTTTATAAAATCTAATTGGTTGGCATTTCTTGAAATTTAGTTTATGAGATTCGGAGAAGAGCTCATTTATTTAAAAAAAATAAATTAAAGAGATGTTATAAAATTTTCGAAATTAGGTTTGCTAGAGAACAAATAAGATACGAAACTGTGAATGTTTTTGTTTTAAAAATAAATTATAACATAAATAAAATAATTTCTTACGAAAAACTTGTGTAAAATCTATTTACATAAAATCAATAAGAAAACAAAAATGTGGAAACAAATATCAGCTTTTCGACAGCCCCAAAAAGACTGCATGTGAAGTCGTCCAAGTCTTCCCTGCCAAAGGATAGGTCTGTAGTCAATGTCCCCACAGTTATGGCAACATTCCAAAACAATGACGGGATACATGCGCTTATAAGTACCAAAATTTTTATAATTAGACTCAAATTTGAACACTTCCACCAGTTTGTATTAAATTTTTAATTCATGTTTGGTAAAACTAAAAATCAGACACAAATTTGAACACTTACACGAATCATTAGAGTTTTACAACATAAAATAAAGATAATATATAAGCGTCAAATAAGAGGAACATTGCTACAAAATAGAAAAAAAATAGAAAGTATAATAATTTCGAAAATATATTGTTAATTTGAGAGAAATGGGGTGAAAAGAAAAGTTTTTTTTTTAGTTTTTTTTGGTATGGGTTCCACTAAAAAAATGATCCAATGGTTAAAAAATATGTCCAGCTTTAAAATTTTTTATCCGTTTGAGCAAAACTTATGTGGACCCCACATCTTTGAAAAAAATTCCTAAAGTGATATTTAAGAAGGGAAAAAAATAGTCTCATATAAAATTATTCGAGTGTTATGTTTAGGACAAGAATATTATTACTCTACTTCATTTATTTTGAAGAGTACGTATAATATAGGTTTAGATAAAAAAGTACAGAGATCTTGTGTATAATGACAGTATAAAAGTGATCTATTCTTATAATTATTGATGCCTGATCCACTCAATTTCTCAAGTAAATAGTAAACCCAACATGTCCTATAATGTGAACGGTTGGATTATCAATATAGGTTAAAGAGTATTAACTTGGCAAATTTAAATTTTAGAGAAGACTGCCCTATTCCAAAATGCATAAATTATTTTGTTACTGGGAGTCTGGGTGTGCATTTTACTTACTGTATAGTTCTAGCTTGGACTTACTAGTGTAATTTAAATTGTTCATTTTTTAGATTGAACAAGGAGATCATTTGTATAAAGAAATTTGGTTAATCAAATATAAGTAACTACGTGATCGGTTCAAGTTTGTTTTAAAAAGATCACCTCTTAAGCGAAAAAGATACTAGTAATTATTCTTATTTACGGGTACTACGCCAAAAAAAAAGGTCACCACTTAAGCGTATTCGTTAGAGTTTAAAAAAAACAGATAAGATATAAACGTCAGATAAGAGATACATTGTTACAAAATGGAGAAAAATTAGAAAGTATAATGATTTTGAAAAAATATTGTTAGTTTGAGAGAAGTTGGATGAATAGAAAAGTGTTTTTTAGTTTTTTTTGGTATGGGTCCTAAAAAAAATAATTCAATGGTTAAAAAATATGCCTAATTTTAAAAAAAAATTATTTATTGGATCACAACCTATGTGGGCCCCACCCACACCTTTGAAAAAAAATCGAAAGTGATATTTTAGGGTGGAAGAAAATAGTCTCAAATAAAATTTTAGCAATTGGATTAACTCAAATAAATTTTAACCGTAGATAGTGAAAAATAGTTTTGACATTCAAAAACCTTTGTATCTTGTATTATAGACTAGTAATTAACCGTGCCCACTGTCTCTATAGAAAAAAGAATAAAATATGTCACTTTTTAAGCGTACTCGTTAAAGTTTTACAATCTTAAAAATAGATAAGATATAACCGTCAGATAAAGATAAAGACAAAGGCTTCGGAACCTCCTCTCCCACTCTTCCATATTATTCTCCTTTGTAGATAAAAGACCACTAATAGCCACAATTGCAAATGTAAAAATGAGCCTTATAGTTGCCTCAACTTTCATTTTCGATCGTGTATTCTTAAATCCCATTATTTGAACCTTATATTTCAATGTTCTTGTCTAATCAATCCAAATAGAACCTGTAATTATATTTTTGGATAAATTTTCGTTTGTGCCCAACATGTGCCGTCATATGAGCGACAAAAACGATATTTTTTCTCCATTCTTACCTAATCTTCACTGTAAATCGCTCAAATTTTATTATAATTTGCCCAATTCCAATTTAAATTAGTATAAAATAAAATGACATGTTAGGCATGCGCTGAAATCCGTCCGAAAACCAAACTTCGGTTACAAATTGGAATGATTAGGTTATTTTTTTTCATAATTAGCTCTAGATTCAACTTTTACAAATCTAATTCGTTGGCATTTCTTGAAATTTATTTTATGAGATTCGGAGAAGAGCCCCTTTATTTAAAAAAATAAATTAAAGAGATGTTATCAAAATTTTCGAAATTAGGTTTGCTAGAGAACAAATAAGATACGAAACTGTGAATGTTTTTGTTTTAAAAATAATTTATAACATAAATAAAATAATTTCTTACGAAAAACTTGTGCAAAATCTATTTACATAAAATCAATAAGAAAACTAAAATGTGTAATCAAATATCAGCTTTTCCACAGGCCAAAAAAGACTTCATGTGAAGTCGTCCGAGTCTTCCCTGCCAAAGGATAAGTCTTAATCAGTGTCCCCACAGTTATGGCAACATTCCAGAAACAATGAGGCCATACATGCCACATCTGTCTTCTAAGTATCAAAATTTTTATAATTAGACTCAAATTTGAACACTTCCACCAATTGTATTAAATTTTTAATTCATGTGTGGTAAAACTAAAAATTAGGCTCAAATTTGAAAACTTACACGAATTGTACTGAATTGACTAGATTATTTTTGTAGGTGAATGTAAAATTATTAAAAATTATTCGAGTGTTATGTTTAGGACAAGAGTGTTGGGTAAAAACCTGTATATTATCGAAACATACTTTAAAAAGAGTTAATACACGATGTGAAATAAATAATTCATAAATTCAATATCATATGAAAAATATTTTTATCAATTATATTATATAATAACATGCGAAAATATAATGAAAAGGGTTGATCAAGTCAAGTGTTGGACACTTTTTTCTTAAGACAGATTCGTCCCCCCACACCGGTGCTCATGGGTATAACGGGCATCTATCTCCAAGATAAAATGATCACGACACTGAATAAGTAGCACTACAATATTCAGTATCCAGCGGATTTAAACTTTAGATTTTACTTTTTCCATGAACAGTATGAATGCAATATGAATGATAAATATCAACAAGGAATTTCTGTCTAATTCTACTCAGAATTATGACATTTAATTCCGTTCAGAAATCTACAGTGTTTCTGATTTCATTTAGAAACCAACAGTATTTCTGATAACAATCAATATGGCATGATTAGTAGTATTTTCTATATAAAAAATCACTTTAATTCTGTAGAATTTTACACTAAAATTCAATACAGAAATGCACAACGAATTGGTTGAATTTACACAGAAATTCACCATAACAATTACAGAAATTATATATACCGGATAAGATACAGAATTAACCAGATAAAATAAAGAACCTGGATTGAAATTCTTACAGAATTTCAAGTCTGGAAGTCAAAAAGAATAATCAGAAAGTTCACCGAATCTGTTGTCAAAACTCGCCGAAATCTGGTGTCGGAGCCTGCCGGAATTTTAACAGAATTTCGTCTTCGTCTTTGTCGGAGAGGAGAGAGAGAGAAAAGGAAGAAAACGGACTTAAAAATCCACTTATAAAATCGAAGTGAAATTTTCTTTATATAGAAAATTTTGCACCCCTTCGAAGTGGTGTCAACCAAACACATTCTTAAGAAGAGTTGCAACTCTTCGTAACCAAACGCGCCCTTAAGGGGAGTTGCAACTGTTGGAATTTAAAATTTAAATTCAAAATAAAAAATAATTATTAAATAGGCTCAAACCTTTTAATTTTATTAATTTACACCCGTACCCATACCGAGCCGGACGGACGGTGGCGGCGCGCGTGTCGGGTAATGGGTCAAACCATGGGTTACCTAAGTCGTTCCCCTTCCACAAAAGTGGGGTGCCCCTGGGGGCCCAAACCCTTAGCCAAACTTAGGCTTTATATTCTCATCACTTTTCTCATAAAAAATCAATGTGGGACTAACCTTTAGTTTCACCAATTATCCATACTTATGGTACCTACTTTGAAAGTCATTATCTTATTCAAATCTCCATGGATTTGAGCAAATAAATATTTATTTTTTATTTCCTCATGGAGGAGAACACAAGTCAACTTGGACCCACTAAAAATGACATGTGGGTCCTACATTAAATTTGGCTCAAAATTGATGTATCACCAATTATTCCAACAAAGAGTACTACTACTCTACTTCATTTATTTTGAAGAGTCTGTATAATATAGGTTTAGATAAATAAGTAAAAAGAGATCTTGTGTATAATGATAGTATAAAAGTGATTTAATCTTATAATTATTAATGCCTCATCAACGCAATTTCTTAAGTAGGTTGTAAACCCAACATGTCTTATAATATGAACGGTTGGATTATCGATATAAGTTAAGAGTATTAACTTGACAAATTTACCATAAAATTTAAATTTTAGAGAAGACGGCCCTATTCTGTAATGAAAAATTTGAATCCTGTGAATGGATATTGTTTTTGACTTCATATCATTAAACCAGTCGCTCCAGTCTTCTAGTTTGCATAGCATACAACTGGTACGTTGTTTGACAATGGTAACTGTAGTGCTGTGGAAGGTTACTTGATGATAATGGCTTATGCAAGTGCGGATCTATCTAGGGACAAGTGGAGTTATTTAACCCAATTGAAAAGAAAAATTATATTTTTAATCTATTAAAAAATCACACTTTCACCTCAATAAAAAAAATATATTATTTTGATCTCATTGGTAAAAAATTACACTATTATCCCATAATATTATAATTTTGATTCTACTAAACTAATCTCCTGACTCTACCTAATTTTCATTGTAAATCGCTCAAATTCCATTATAATTTGTCCATTCCCAATATAAATTACAATAAAATGAAATCACATGTACGGGATGTGCTGAAATCCGTCCAAAAACCTAACTTTCATTACAAATTCGAATGATTAGGCAAGAAAATCAAAATATAAAGATAAAATTGTGGGAATTGAAAATGTGTGGACAATAATCAAAGTCTAAAAAAAACATGGGGACCATCTTGGGAATTTACCCTTTCTATTTCCGTGTGGGCTTTGAATCCGTTTGCATCGCGAAAACAAGGATAAAATAATTTTTCTTTGTAATGAACCAATTCACTAGAGCTTACAAGCCTCTAAACAGATCTTCGTTATTACCAATTTCACTCTTTTTTTTCTCTCAGGCTTAAGCATCTTAACATGGCATATTTTTTTTCCTTTGGGAAAATCTCCAAAGGTTCACTTTCCATATCTAATTTCTTGAGGTTTTTATGATTGACAGACTAACAATATTGAAAAGATAATATAATTGTATGAGATAAGTAATTCGAGTATTGCACAAATTTTGATTGACAGACTAATAATATTGGAAAGATAATATAATTGTATGAGATGAGTAATTCGAGTATTGCACAATTTTTGATTGACAGACTAATAATATTGAAAAGATAATATAATTGTATGAGATGAGTAATTCGAGTATTGCACAATTTTTGATTGACAGACAAATAATATTGAAAAGATAATATAATTGTATGAGATGAGTAATTCGAGTATTGCATAATTTTTGATTGACAGACTAATAATATTGAACAGATAATATAATTGTATGAGATGAGTAATTTGAGTATTGCACAAAAAGTATTTTTAAAATTTAGAGAAAGAAAAAGAGAGGAAGCTGATCGAGAAGATAATTATTTTCGTCCTTCTTTTTATGTTCGGTTCTTTGAGAGGAAAAAAAAAATTATTAAGAGAAATCAAAATAGATGAGATTTTTTTTCACACTTTCCTTTATGTTTCTTTACTCTTTTATTTCTTCTTTTTATTATTAATTTACCTTTTATTTTCATTCATTTTTGTCTATAAAATCGAACTAGAAAAACGTATTTTCATTCTTATTTCCTTCCTTTTTCTTTTCAAAGCTAAACAAACATTTGTAAAAAGAAAGGAAAGAAAAGAAAAGAAAAGAGAGAATACAACAAATCATTTGTCAAAAACACTTGAATCTAAATACAGACAGAAGAACTTTTTTTTTCCCTTCATATCTCATGATAGAAAAGATCAGGTTGATCGAAAATTAATGGTAACAAGAACAAATCATATTTATGTTAGAAAAATGGATGGACTATTCTAAAAATTAAAAATTTTATTTTTATAAAAGTTAACCAATCATGTGGCTATATATTATACCGATTAGTCATGTTGTTTATACGGATGATCATCCCAGCATATGTTCAAGATGAAGTATTTGAATCATTAATATAGGTTAAGATTAGACCCTCAACTTATTAAATTTATTATAAAATTTAAAATATAAACCTACTCAATAATTCTAACGTAAATCAAATATCGAAAACTATATGATAGTTCAAGATTGTCTTTAAAATAAATAAATAAATTGAAGAATGGTCGTCCATTGCTTCAAGCATAAATCAAAGCCACTAAATCATTGCTTTAATAAGAATTCTGAACAATTTTTCAACTGGCAACGAGAAAGGTATTTTCTCCCTTTCGGCAAAAAATCTAGGCTACTTATTCCTACATGTAGTGAAAAGATTTGAGTAAAGGTGAAGGTATTGTGGTCATTACGCACTATATTTTTTAATTGTCTAACCGAATCGAACTAACTCGCATTATAGGGTTTGATTTCAATGGTTCAACGGTTTGGTTTGAAATTTTTTTCTTGAGCTATTACGAAGGTTTGGTTTGTGGTTTTCTTAAAAATTGGATCAATTTGAACTATGAGTACTCCTGTCAGATAATAAATTAAAATAGTAATAATAATATTTTTATAGTACTTATTCTCTCTCCCAGTCCCCACTAAAATGACGCAAGCACCCTCTCTTTTTAATGACGCACAAATTTTTGGTACTGCTTTGCTCGGGAAAACGTTAAAAAAAGGGTAAAATTCACCAACACCCTCTCAACTATGAGTGAGTTTAACCCCAAAACTTAGAAAGAAATCAAGCAGAACCCAAAATGTTTAAGCACTATACTATCACTATCACCCCCTTCGTATAGATTCTGCCAGGCAACTAACAAAAAATTGTCATTTGGCCTAAATTTTTTGGGGGATGCACACTTCCAATAATTTTCTTACCTTGTTCCGTCGTAATATAAACCAAAATTCTCAATACACATACTGAAAGGCCACAACCTCTCTTTTTATTTCCTTTTATCTCTTTCTCTTCCCATCTTGCATTGGAATTTGCTCTAAGTTTCAGTAATGTAAATTTTCTATCGAGTTTTTGCTCATAATCTTGAAATGTTGAAGTGTTTCTTTAATGTGATTTTTATTTTGTTGAGCTTTTGTTCATAATATTTTCGGTTGATCTATCCTCAAACTTGTCCAAGAGAGGAGGTTTAGCAACATGATAATGAAAAAGAATAAAGGTTTACAAAATAGAGAGAGGATGAGGCGAGAAATCGCAATGAGCAGTTTTTAATGAAAATGAAAGAGATGACCATGATGATCAAATTCTAATACAAATGGAGTAAATTTTGACCAAGAGGTTTGCTTGATAATTTTTTGTAGTTAAGAGGGGTTAAGTGATACTCTCTGATAATTGATGGGGTGCTAGTAAAATTATTCCACATATTTTGAGGTTATTCTAGTCATTTCACATTTTTCAATTATAGAGTTGGAGCAATTTTGGTTTTCCAATAGTTTAGGGGGTTTGTTCGATGCGGAAGTTAAGTGATACTTACTCATAGTTGAGGGGTGCTAGTGAAATTAATCCTGGAATAATCAATAAGATTGTCCTCGCTTTTCCTATAAGACACCAAGTGCAGTAGTCTCTTCTCTTCGAGCTTCGCCTCTCAAACTACGAGCACTACAATAATTGTTTTTCGAAAAGAAAAAAAAATGGACTGCAGGAAGTTTGAGATCAACCTTATCTCAGCCAGTGATCTGGAGTGCGTTCGAAAGAGATTCCGGATGAAAGTCTACGCGGTGGTGACAATCGACGACAAACAAGAAACAGAGAAGCGAACGCCGGTGGACAAAGAAAACGAGACGAACCCCACCTGGAACCACATCTTCCGGTACACCGTGGGCGAGATGGCTTTGAACCAAGGTGGGGTAATGATTGTCATCAAGTTGTACTGTAGCCGTACCCTAGGCGACCGCTACATCGGTAAGGTATGTTTGAATAAGAGACTGACTTTTCTCCAATTAAGATATGGACAAGAACGAAGCTAAGATTAGTTTACAGGGCCAAGAATAAGCAACAAAACACCACCCAAAAGTTTTTTTTTTGTAATACATTTCATTTATATATGTTATCAAAACTTGTTGAAATCTTCTAGATAAGGAGACACACCATATTAGAAAACGATTTTTGGATAAAATATTAAATTCAGAGTTACGTCTTTTCGTTTTAAAGGGTTTCAAACGAAAAGGCGCACTTTATAGACCTGATCTTTTGTGCAAAGGTTTCTAGACGTCTATAAATAAGAGAAATGGATTTATGGTGCCTTTCATCTGTCTTACGTACAATATATTTTCTATTTTCATTCTATTTGATTTTATTTCCCATTAGGACTATTTATTTCCAAGCAGTTTGTTCCATTTTCATGATCTACATTTTACCATTTTGATTAGTGTATAATTTTAATAATTAGCGCATACGTTAATCCCTAACTTTTTTTTACTGAAACAAGGTACGCGTACCAATCAGAGAACTTTATAGTCTGGCCATGGAAGACGGAGACAGGATAACGTTGAATAAAAACGTGCAAAGCGACGGTTCAGCCGACCCACAGGGACAGCTGCGATTTGCATGCAGCTTTGGAGAGAGAGTGCACATCGTTCAAGATCAAAATCAATCCTCCAGCTCGAGGAGGGCATGGAAGATAGGAGCTAAAGTTTTATTTGAAATCACACTAACTGTATTAGGAGCGGCTATCCCGTTGTTCCTTGACCATTAAAAACTCTAGTATTTGTCTATATTTATCTAAGGATCTAGAAAACTACATTATTAAATCAGAATATCACGATTTTGAGTAATATTGTAAGATTCAAGATGTAAAAAGAAATAAACCAATCAAACAAGATGCACACAAGATTTTTACCGTAGAAACCATTGAATGGGAAAAAAACCTCGTGTCCACTTTCCGGACAAAGATCATGTACTATATCGCGTTGTTTAGACAATTACAAGACTCTTACAATCAAAACCTATTAACTACTTGATCTAATGATTGTGAAGATCTAACTCATATCCATGATTCACCGTCTCCGTACTTAATCATTATTCAGATCCCCTTAGAATAAATTTCACATTGTACTCCAAGGATTTCAGTTTTTTCAATTTGGTTGAAGATGTTTTTCGTTAAGATTTATTTATGATCTCTTTGGTAGGTAGAGAACACTTTTCTCTAGGGTATGTTGATGGAGGCTACTCAGATGATATGTTGGAAAGTGTGTTGGGCCTTTTATAAGTGCAGAAAAATCCTAAAATATCAAATTTTGACCCTGCTGAATCGCGCAGCTCGCTCCTGCGAGTATCCCGTGACTTTGTCGCTCTCGCGAGGATCCCGCGAACTCTGTGACAATTTGTACTCTCTTGTCTTTTTCCATCGACGCCATGCTATGTATTCGCAAACATCCGGCGAGCTCTGTGACACTTTAAGAGCTCTCGGCATTTCCAGTGATATCCCGTGAAGTACCCACGAACATCCCGCGAGCTTTGTGACTATGTGATCGGTTCGAGTTTGTTTTAAAAAGATCACCTCTTAAGCGAAAAAGATACTAGTAATTGTTCTTATCTACGGGTACTACGCCAAAAAAAAGGTCATCACTTAAGCGTATTCGTTAGACTTTTAAAAAAATAGATAAGATATAAACGTCAGATAAGAGATACATTACTACAAAATGAAAAAAAATAAAAGGAATAATGATTTTGAAAAAATATTGTTAGTTTGACAGAAATGGGGTGAATAGAAAAGTGTTTTTTAGTTTTTTTTGGTATGGGTCCTACTAAAAAAATAATTCAATGAGTAAAAAATATGCCTAATTTTAGAAATTTTTTATTTATTGGATTACAACCTATGTGGGCCCCACACTTTTGAAAAGAAAATCGAAAGTGATATTTTAGGGTGGAAAAAAATAGTCTTAAATAAAATTTTAGCAATTGGATTAACTCAAATAAATTTCAACCGTAAATAGTGAAAAATAGTTTTGACATTCAAAAACCTTTGTATCTTGTATTATAGATTAGTAATTGACCATGCCCAGTGTCTCTATAGAAAAAAGAATAAAATATGTCATTTTTTAAGTGTACTCGTTAGAGTTTTATAATCTTAAAAATAGATAAGATACAACCGTCAAATAAAAATAAAAACAAAGGCTTCAGAACCTCCTCAATTGACTATATTGTTTTTCTAGGTGAATGTAAAATTATTAAAAATTATTCGAGTGTTATGTTTAGGACAAGAGTACTACTACTCTACTTCATTTATTTTGAAGAGTATGTATAATATAGGTTTAGATAAATAAGTAAAAAGAGATCTTGTGTATAATGATAGAATAAAAGTGATTTAATCTTATAATTATTAATGCCTTATCAACGCAATTTCTTAAGTAGATTGTAAACCCAGCATGTCTTATAATATGAACGGTTGAATTATCGATATAAGTTAAGAGTATTAACTTGACAAATTTACCGTAAAATTTAAATTTTAGAGAAGACGGCCCTATTCCGTAATGAAAAATATGAATCCTGCGAATGGATATTGTTTTCACTTCATATCATTAAACCAGTCGCTCCAGTCTTCTAGTTTGCATAGTATACAACTGGTACGTTGTTTTGACAATGGTAACTGTAGTGCTGTGGAGGGTTACTCGATGATAATGGCTTATGCAAGTGCAGATCTATCTAGGGACAAGTGGAGTTATTTAACCCAATTGAAAAGAAAAATTATATTTTTAATCTATTAAAAAATCACACTTTCACCTCAATAAAAAACATTTATTATTTTGATCTCACTGGTAAAAAAATTGCACTATTATCCCATAATATTATGATTTTGATTCTACTAAACTAATCTCCTGGCTCTACATAATTTTCATTGTAAATCGCTCAAATTCCATTTTAATTTGTCCATTCCCACTATAAATTACCATAAAATGAAATCACATGTACGGGATGTGCTGAAATCTGTCCAAAACCTAACTTTCATTACAAATTCGAATGATTAGGCATGAAAATCAAAATATAAAGATAAAATTGTGGGAATTGAAATGTGTGGACCAAAATCAAAGTCGAAAAAAAACATGGGGACCATCTTGGGAATTTACCCTTTCTATTTCCGTGTGGGCTTTTGAATCCGTTTGCATCGCGAAAACAAGGATAAAACTATTTTTCTTTGTAATGAACCAATTCACTAGAGCTTACAAGCCTCTAAACAGATCTTCGTTATTACCAATTTCACTCTTTTTTTCTCTCAGGCTTAAGCATCTTAACATGACATATTTTTTTTCCTTTGGGAAAATCTCCAAAGGTTCACCTTCCATATCTAATTTCTTGAGGGTTTTTTGATTGACAGACTAACAATATTGAAAAGATAATATAATTGTATGAGATAAGTAATTCGAGTATTGGATAATTTTTGATTGACAGACTAATAATATTGGAAAGATAATATAATTGTATGAGATGAGTAATTCGAGTATTGCACAATTTTTGATTGACAGACTAATAATATTGAAAAGATAATATAATTATATGAGATGAGTAATTCGAGTATTGCACAATTTTTGATTGACAGGCAAATAATATTGAAAAGATAATATAATTGTATGAGATGAGTAATTCGAGAATTGAATAATTTTTGATTGACGAACTAATAATATTGAAAAGATAATATAATTGTATGAGATGAGTAATTCGAGTATTGCACAAAAAGTATTTTTAGAATTTAGAGAAAGAAAAAGAGAGGAAGCTGAGAAGATAATTATTTTTGTCCCTCTTTTTATGTTCGGTTATTTGAGAGGAAAAGAAAAATTATTAAGAGAAATTAAAATAGATGAGATTTTTTTTCACACTTTCCTTCATGTTTCTTTACTCTTTTATTTCTTCTTTTTTATTATTAATTTACCTTTTATTTTTATTCATTTTTGTCTATAAAATCGAACTAGAAAAATGTATTTTCATTCTTATTTCCTTCCATTTTCTTTTCAAAGATAAACAAACATTTGTCTAAAGAAAGAATAGAAAAGAAAA
>BRYE01000011.1:2042500-2062500 GCA_030159115.1 Actinidia arguta var. hypoleuca | reverse complement strand
CGGAGTTAGACGGGGCAGATCCCCTCATCGGGTCCATCAGGAACAAGACATGTCCACTTCCCAAAAAATTAGGGATCTGGACGCTCGCCTGGACGCCATCAACACGGGGACCGGTGCCCCAATAACTGTAGATGCTTTGATCAGACAAACTGAACCACCTTTTATCCAAAGAATAATGAGAGCCAAGGTGTCATCCAAGTTCAAACTGCCTGCTCAGCTCGGGATTTATGAAGGCAAAACAGACCCTATGGATCACCTGGATTCTTACAAAAATCTGATGCATCTCTAGGGTTACTCGGATGAGATCATGTGTAAAGCTTTTTCTGCTACACTAAAGGGGACGGCGAGATCGTGGTTCCGAAAATTGACTCCCGGAACCATAGATTCATTTGGTGAACTGAGCAGACTTTTCGTAGCTAATTTCATAAGCTGCAGGGTCAGGCAGAAGAACGCGTACCATCTTTTCACCATCCACCAGAAGAAAACGGAGAACTTGAAGGATTATGTGAAGCGATTTAACCAGGCTATATTAGAAGTTGAAGACCCCAGTGACAAGGTGGTCGTCATGGCAATGATGGAGGGACTTCGCCCAGGTCCCTTGTTCGATTCTTTGTCCAAGAACGTTCCAGAGACATTATTCGTCCTTCAAAGTAAAGCCGACAAGTACATCGCCGCGGAGGAATTGGCCGAAGCCAAACGGAGGCGAAGAGGGAAGGAGGACCACAAGAGGAAAGAGCCTGATACAAGGCGATCTGATTATAAGGACGATGAACGAAAAAGCAAGAAGCCTAATCGGGACTCAAGGCGGACCAATGACAGGCGACCTCGTACTCCACCTCGCCGCACCGAGCTGGTGTTGCCTCCACTTAATGCTCCCATTGCCCAAGTCCTCACAGAAATCAAGCATGAAGAGTTCGTCAAGTGGCCCTCAAAAATCAAGACTGATCCCCGGAAGAGAAACAAAAACAAATACTACGAGTTTCACCGAGATCATGTCCATAATACCGAAGACTGTTTTCATCTGAAGGAGCAAATAGCCGACCTCATCAAAAGAGGGTATCTGAGAAAATACTTTGGGGATCGCCATTCCCCCAATTCGCCAGAAAAAAAATACGGAGACAATCGACCTACTGCTGGAGATATTCAGGTAATACACGGTGGGTTTGGATCCGGAGGAAGCTCGAATTCATCTAGAAAGAGGCATGCCAGAAGTGCAGGTATGCTATCCGCAGAAGTTTACAACCTCTCCTCGCCAATGGCCGATGTCCACCCACCCATTACCTTCAACAATGATGATCTGAAAGGCCTGCATCTACCTCATGACGACGCCCTGGTCGTTTCGGGCATCATCGCCAATTTTACCGTCCAAAGAATCTTGGTCGACAATGGTAGTTCGGATGACATTCTGTTCATCTCTGCATTTGAAAAAATGAAGATAGGGCTCGACAAGTTGCAGCCCTTTATGACGCCTTTGGTGGGATTTGGAGGAAATCTGACTCATCCACTGGGATAGGTCAAGTTGCCGGTTACTTTGGGGACAGAACCTCGCCAAACTACTGTTTGGCAGGACTTCATTGTAGTTGATTGCCCTTCCCCCTACAATGCCATTTTAGGACGCCCAACTCCAGGTGGAATTAGGGCGATTACCTTAACCTACCACCTGAAGATGAAGTTTCCCACCTCGGCAGGAGTGGGTGAAGTGCGGGGCGACCAGAAAGTGGCCAAACAATGTTTCATTTTGGCCATGAAGATCAAGACCCTCCCGGTACCAAATACCCAATAGCAATTACCGATCAACGATGGCGAGATGGAATCTTTGAGGGACGAGGTGGAACAGGTGGTCTTGATTGATCCCCGAGAAACTGAAAACACTAAGCCCCTTGAAGAAACTATCCCAATTTCCATCCATCCAGAATATCCTGATCGCCACGTTATGATCAGAACAGAACTTACCGAAGAACAGCGCAATGCTTTAGTGGAATTCTTAAAAAGAATCTTCGATGTTTTTGCCTGGTCCCAAGGCGACGTCCCGGGGATAGATCCGCAGGTCGCTATGCATAAATTGCAGACCAACCCGGCAAATCCTTCAGTTTGCCAGAAGAGAAGGAAATTCGCCCCCGAGCGGCTTCGAGTTATCGACGAGGAGGTCGCCAAACTCATCAGAGCTAAAGTTATTAAGGAAGCCCAATATCCGGATTGGTTGGCTAATGTCGTCGTCGCCCCAAAAAAGGGGGGGAAGTGGAGAGTATGCATAGACTACATTGATGTCAACAAAGCGTGCCCAAAAGACAGTTTTCCACTGCCAAAAATTGATTTGATAGTCGACGCCACATCTAAGCACGAGCTTCTTAGCTTCATGGATGCCTTTTCGGGATATCACCAGATCAAAATGTTTCCTCCTGACGTAGAGAAAACTTCATTCATCACGGAACGAGGATTGTATTGCTACAAGGTCATGCCATTTGGTCTCAAAAATACTGGGGCTACTTATCAAAGATTGGTGAACAGAATGTTCAAAGAGCTGATCAGAAAGACCATGGAAGTATATATAGACGACATGCTCGTTAAAAGCCTTGAAGCAGCAAAGCATGTCGCCCACCTTAAAGAAGCTTTCAACATTTTGAGGAAACACAGGATGATGTTGAATCCTTCCAAATGCATTTTTGGCGTATCATCCGAAAATTCTTAGGGTTCTTGGTAACCAAACGTGGAATTGAAGCTAATCCGGACCAAATTCAAGCTCTGCTCGGGATGAGCTTGCCCAGAAATATTCGTGTAGTCCAGCAGTTAACTGGGCGGGTTGTCGCCCTCAACCGATTTGTTTCCAAATCAGCAGACAGATGTTTACCGTTCTTCAAAATCCTGAGAAAACTTTTCAACAGCTCAAAGAGTACTTAGGGTCGCCTCCTCTGCTTGTGGTTCCGACTACGGGGGAAGAATTGTTCATATACCTCGTCGTTTCGACCACAGCAGTAAGTGCCGTGCTCATCCGAGAAGAGGACCATGTCCAAAAATTGGTATACTATGTTAGTAAGGTCCTGGTGGGAGCTGAGAACAGATACGTAATGATTGAAAAGCTCGCCTACACCCTTCTGATCGCCGCTAGAAAACTTCGCCATTATTTTCAAGCCCATCCCATCACCGTGTTAACCGATCAGTCGTTGAAACAGGTTCTTCAACGACCAAATACCTCGGGGAGACTTCTGAAATGGTCCATTGAATTGAGCGAATTCCATATTAACTACAAACCGAGGACGGCAATAAAAGCCCAGGCTTTAGCCGACTTCGTGGCTGAATCCACTCACAAACCCGATCTAGAGTTCTCGGAAGAAGCGATTCGCAACTTAGAAAAAAACCTTGAAAGCTCGGAGAATAGTCTCGACAGCTCGGGAGAAGGGCTCGATAAATGGACATTGTTTGTTGATGGGCCTTCCAATCAACACGGATGCAGTGCAGGGCTTGTTCTCCAAACCCCGGAAGGTGAACAGATGGAATACGCCATACGGATTGGATTTAAAGTCACCAACAACGAAGCCGAGTACGAAGCACTCCTTGCCGGATTACGGGTCGCCACAAGAATAGGAGTCCAATCAATTGAAGCCTATAATGATTCTCAACTAGTCGCCAACCAGATTCAGGGAGATTACCTCGCCAGGGACGCACGGATGGCAGCTTATCTAGATGAAGTCAAACGCTTGACTCAAAAGATCAAAAAGTTCACCATTCAACAGATCCCTAGAGAAGAAAACAGAAAAGCAGATGCCCTAGCCAATCTTGCTTCAGCTTTTGATTTTATATCAGACAGAAATATTCCTTTGGAATTTTTGTCCAAACCAAGCATTGAGGTCGCCAAATCCATCTGTACGACAGAAATAAATCCGACCTGGATGGATGAGATCGCCACCTATCTTCAGGACGGAACACTACCAAAGGAAAAACTATAAGCCCGCCGAATCCGCTACAGATCTGCAAGGTTCTACCTACTTCATGGAATTTTATATAAACAATCTTTCTCTGGTCCCCTCCTAAGGTGTCTCCGACCTGAAGAAGCCAATTATGTGATGAGAGAAATCCATGAAGGCATCTATGGAAATCACTCAAGAGCGAGGTCGCTGGTGCGAAAGGCGATTCGTCAAGGCTACTTTTGGCCCCAGATGGGACAGGATGCAGCGAAATACACCAGGGAGTGTGACAAATGCCAGAGGTTCGCTCCATCCAACCATCTTCCCCATACCGAGATGGTGCCAATTACCAGCCCCTAGCCATTCGCCCAATGGAGAATCGACATACTAGGACCTTTGCCTCAAGCTCTATTACAGAAAAAGTTTTTGATCATAGCTATTGATTACTTCACAAAGTGGGTAGAAGCTGAACCACTGGCCAGAATCACGGAAAAGAATACGAGAAATTTTGTTTGAAAAGGTATCATCTATCGATTCAGAATTCTCAAAGTTCTCATTTCAGACAATGCCAGGCAATTCGATAATGATGGATTCAGGAAATTTTGCTCGGACCTCGCCATATCACATCATTTCTCCTCGCCCGGTCACCCTCAAGCCAATGGCCAAGTAGAAGTCACTAACAGAACCATCCTCAGAAATTTAAAAACGAGATTGGATAAATCCAAAGGAGAATGGGTGGAAGACTTGCCGAGCATATTATGGGCATATCACACTACTAGTAGGATTCCTACTGGTGAAACACCTTATTCCATGGTTTATGGAACTAAATCAGTGATACCTGTTGAAATCGGAATGCCGAGTTTCAGAACTTCAAACTTTGATAAAGATAGCAATGATGGCGAGCTGAGACTCAACCTCGACCTCCTTGAGGAAAAGCGGGAGCAAGCAGGCATACGCCAAGCAACTTATAAGCATCAGGTCGCCAAATATTTCAACTAGAGAGTCAAACACAAATCATTCTTACCTGGTGACCTAGTTCTGTGAAAAGTAACCCTATCAACCAAAGAACCAAATGCTGGGAAATTAGGACCAACATGGGAAGGCCCTTACAAGGTCGTCAAGGTAACTAGACCAGGAACTTATTGACTGGAAGACATGAACGGAAAAGTTCTCCCTCATCCTTGGAACGCTGAGCATTTGAAGAAATATTTCTAATAACTCCCCTGGGCGAAATACTTGTAATTACTACATTTTATTCCGAATAATAATACTTCTCCAGTTTATTTCAATAACAAAGTGCAGGATGGAGGCATCTTGGTCGCCAAATCAAGATCGCCAGTTCATTGAAAAATGAAGGAGGCATCTTGGTCGCCTATACAAGATCGCCAGTTCATTGAAAGATGACGGAGGCATCTTGGTCGCCTATTCAAGATCGCCAGTTCATTGAAAGATGACGGAGGCATCTTGGTCGCCTATTCAAGATCGCCAGTTCATCAAAAAATGACGGAGGCATCTTGGTCGCCTACGCAAGATCGCCAGATCATCAAAAGATGACGGAGGCATCTTGGTCGCCTATACAAGATCGCCAGTTCATCAAAAGATGACGGAGGCATCTTGGTCGCCTATTCAAGATCGCCAGATCATGGAAAGATGACGGAGAATCTTGGTCGCCTATTCAAGATTGCCAGATCATTGAAAAATGATGGAGGCATCTTGGTCGCCTATTCATGATCGCCAGATCATCGAAAGATGACGGAGGCATATTGATCGCCTAAATTAAGGGTCCAGGTCACTGGAAAATGACCTCTCCTATCCTAGTTCGCCATTAAACAAAGAATTAAGGACACAAATTAAAGTAGTGAACATCGCCAAAACATACTCATTCAAAATTGCTGAGGAAAAAGATCAACATTTATATTCAGATATAATCAAAGTACATTTTACATTTATGGTAAAAGAGGGGTTGTTGTCGCCTTGTGGAACTGTGTCACCCGGGGGATTTGCATCTCCTTTTTCAACCGTTTCTTCCTCGCCCCCTTCCCCTTCTCCTTCATCCTCCAAAGCAAGCAGGTCCAGGTCGAGGTGCATCTCCTCCAAGTCTATGGCCAGGTTGGGATGGTGGTGACGAATCTGACGTTTGCAGAAATCAAACCCTTCGCCAAAATACTTCGAGGATGAGCTTTCGACAGCCTCGAAGAAATCTGACGAGGATTTAAATTCCTCAACAGCCAGCTTTTCTGCACGCTCCATTTTCCCCCTCAAGTCTTCAACCAAAAGACCTGCCTTTGTCAGACTATCAGAGAAGGCGTCTCTTTCAGCCTTCAGTTTGGCGAACTCGTCGCCGACCTGCTGCTCCCGAGCTCGCGCCTCAGCCAATTGCTGCTCCAGATCGGAAGATAACTTCTAAAGGCGAGAAACTTCAGAATCCAAAAAAGCAGCTCGCCCCTGTTGAAGGGTGACCTCCTCAATGGTCTCCCTACTCTTCACCGCCAGAGAAGACCCGAACACAAGCGCCTGCTACAAACAAATCTAATCAGATCAAAATGATCAAATTTGACGAGGATAAAACAAATTTGAAGTTAGTATCAAAATAATACCTGGCCAAGGGCGTGAATAAATTTTGAGGCAGTCTGGTCCAGAGAGAGCTGCCCCACCTTCTCTTGATCCGTAGGAGGGATCACCCCTCGAAGGATCTTCTCGGCCACCGAAGGGCTCCCCCAAATGGAGGCCCTCGGACCAAGTGCTGTACCCAACGAGGGCGAGCTTCCCTTCCCGGGACCAGAAGAAGGGGCTACTGGATGACGTACTGGACCAGATTTCTTTTTTGGCTCGGGGATGGGGGCTTGCCCCTTGCCTTTGGAGTCATCCTCAGATTTCGCTTTCTTGCTCGGCGAGGAGGGAGGTTCATCCGCTGGACGCTTCTCGCCAATGACCACCCCCTTTGCAGGAGGGGGACCGTATTTTTGGGATGAACTCTCACCTCGGGCTCTCTACACCCGTTCGCCGAGCTTCTTAAGACTGATCCTCCTCGACATTGCTGCAAAAGAGAAAAAAGGAGATATATATCAGACGTAAGAAAAAACAATCAATAAAGGTAGCAAGGGTTTATACCATCCGATCTAAGCTCGGGGGATAGCTCGGAATCCGATCAGGATTCTGATGTCGAGACCGAGCTCGATCCCAACGCTGAGCAGAATTCAAGGACAGGGTCTCGAATTTTTCCCCCCGACCATCTTAATAAGGTCAGGTCGGGAATATGAGAAGCAACCCTCCTCAGTTCTTTCCTAACAGTCCCTATATATTCTATTGAATCATCTTGGGGCTGGCCATCTTGAGGGAGTTCACCACGGGAAGAGCGGGACTCACCCGCTTTACCCGACGTCGATGATGGTTGCGGATGATCACCCTTCGATCCTGATTCCATAGGACCAGGCGAGCTGAACAGCCGATGAAAGACCTTGGTTTTGAGAATCATGGGGACCTTGTAACGCCCACGTTTCGCCACCGACTTAGAAATTTGGTCATAAAATTCCTGCTCGAACGACAGCAATGTAGGCAGCTCGTTGCAGCGTTTATCTGAAAAGAAACCCGTGTTAATACCGATCTAGTTAATTAATAAACCAACGTTGACAAAAAAAAAAACTCGACCTGGAATTTCCCATGACCTCAGAATCCGCGGTACTCCCTCTCGAGGTTCTTTATCAAAAAGCTCCTAATTGTCCCCGGAGGCAAAGAAGAACCTGCTCTTCCACCCCTTCACATTGCTGGGGTACCCTCCGAGGATAATTTTCTTGTACCTCGCCTTGAAGTACAACCAACCTTGGTCCGGCTTAGGATTATTAGTGAGGGAAAAAATGTTCCTAAACTCGGATAGGGTCATCACAAACTTATGAACTCGCCACAACGACACGGCGCCGATGATACTGCGCCACGCATTGGGGACGAGCTGAGCAGGACAAATTTTATAAAAAAACAAAATTGACCTAATAATTATAGGAATAAGAAAACAGAGGCCCGCTGGAAAGGCGGCCTCATAAAAAGCCACCTCTCCGGGGCGAGCAGAGAGAATGGTCTCGCCCTCCTCAGGAAGTCTAAGCTGTACACCCTGAGGGAATGAATAAGTCTCCCGTAGAAGGCCGAGCTCCTCAAGGTTCATAGTGTTATGTTCTTTAGTTACGGAGGGATGAATGTTATCTGAAGGGATGACCTCGATGACGGATGGATCTTCCATTGGTGACCTAGGGGACTGTCTAACCTCGTCAGTTACGTATGACGAACTTCCTCCTAAAAGGTCTGAGATCCACGAAGGCAAAGAATCCAAAGTAGGACTCACCGTAGACCTATGGGACATACAACTAAGAAAAAAGAGAGCAAACGATTACTTACTGTGCTAAGAAGCAAAGATCACAGGCAGAAGCAAGGAGACTTAAGGTAGGAAGAACAGGAAGAACAACCACAAGCAAGAGCTAGGAGAGAGAGTGATGTTGGATAGGCAAAAGGGTAAAAGTGAATGGGTAGGGTTCCTTATATATAAGGGAGATTCATCCGCTTCAATGGCCCAGATTAATCCGCCTTTTCAAATCTTTTTGAAACTTGAACCCCGAGCCATCAAATCCCGCCAAAGGTAATCATGGCGCCGCCTTGTTTCTCCAAAAAACTACTGCAGAATTTAATGCCCATCCACGTGTCAAACCGGGAGAAGAGGCACATTTAATACGCACCCACGCGGATCCATAACTTCTAATGATATTACTCAAAGGTCCCAAATATCTCGGCACTTTTGAGTAGGGGGCTACTGATGTGGAATAATTCGAACCAACTAATGTTCCGAGCAAAGCATGTCGCCCAAATGTTTAGAACTCTCCTTTCAGGTCGCCTCATATTGTTAATAAATTTAAACTCCATTCCATTTACATATCCTCCACTTCGCCATAGGGCGAGACTATTTACCTCGCCCAATGTAGAGACGTCTCCTCAAAGACTTCTCTCCAAAAGGACTCCCATCTCCATTAAGAGATCTGTTATCATGAGACTCCTTACCTGATTGAAGTCCATCTCCATAAAGAGTTTCACCTCTGCAAGAGAACTGTTTCCAATAAACTCCAACTCCACAACGTCGCCTACAATTCCGGAGTAATCACCAGCTGGCAGCCTCTTGATTAAACTCCAGATTTAATTGGGATATCATCCCATGCTTATCCTTCCGAGGAATTCGCCATACTACACTGACACGACTCAGTTCTCCCGTCTATATAAAGGCCGCTCCCCCATAACCAAAAAGGTACGCTCAACACAGGCACTACACACTTTTATTGTGCTCTCCATACTGCCTTATTTTCTGGTCGCCTTGGTCTGATTCTTACGCCGGAGGGGTTTTGAGCGGCCTCACCCCGGACGATTACTTTTGATTCACTGCTGTGCAGGTCGCCCCAGTGCAGCCGAGGTCCAATGCCGAGGCCGATGAGCAATTCTGACTGTTGGTTGCTCTCCCAGATTTTTACCACAACAATATGGACAAGAATGAAGCTAAGATTAGTTTACAGGGCCAAGAATATGTAACAAAACACCACCCAAAAGTTTTTTTGTTAATACATATCATTTATATATGTTATCAAAACTTGTTGAAATCTTCTAGATAAGGAGACACACCATATTAGCAAACGATTTTTGGATAAAATATTAAAAGCAGAGTTACGTCTTTTCATTTTAAAGGATTTCAAACGAAAAGGCGCACTTTAGAGACATGATCTTTTGTGAAAAGGTTTCTAGACGTCTATAAATAAGGGATATAGATTTATGGTGCCTTTTATTTGTCTTACGTACAATATATTTTCTATTTTCATTCTATTTGATTTTATTACCCATTAGGACTATTTATTTCCATGCAGTTTGATCCATTTTCATGATCTACATTTTACCATTTTGATTAGTGTATAATTTTAATAATTAGTGCATAAGTTAATCCCTAACTTTCTTTTACTGAAAACAAGGTATGCGTATCAATCAGAGAACTTTATGATCTGGCCATGCAAAACGGAGGCAGCATAACGTTGAATAAAAACGTGCAAACGGGCGGTTCAGCCGCCCCACAGGGACAGCTGCAATTTACATGCAGTTTTGGAGAGAGAGAGCTCATCGTTCAAGATCAAAATCGATCCTCCCGCTCGGGGAGGGTATGGAGGATGGGAGCTAAAGGAGCTAGAGTTTTATTTGTAATCACACTAAATGTAATTGGAGTCCCTATCCCTTTGGCCCTTGACAGTGATTTTTGAAAAACCGAGACTTTATTTATGTTTTATCCAAAGATTTAGAATTACAATAGTAAATTAAGATATTACGACTATGAATAATATTGTACAATCCAAGATATAAAGAGACTAAACTATTCAATCAATAACACACCAGACTTTTTCTATGGAACCCCTTGAATGAGATAAAAATTACGTGTCCTATTTGCCGGACAAAGATCATTCACTATAACTTGAGGTTCATAAAATTACAAGACTCTTACAATCGAAACCTTTTAACTCCATTATCTAATGATTGTCTGGGTGGACAAAGATTATACACTATAACTTGATGTTCAGACAGTTACAAGACTCTCATAATAAAAAACTATTAACTCTATTATCTAATGATTGTCTAGATCTAGTTCATATCCATGATTTACCGTCTCCGTACTTGATTACCGTTCATATCCCCTTAGAATGGATTTCACTCATTGAACTCCATCAAGAATCTTGATTTCTTCAATTTAGTTGAAAAAGATCTATTTTTGAGCTCTTCGGGAAGTGGAAAGAACTTCACTCTAAGAGTTTTTAGTGTGGCGGCTCAGATCTAAGTCCAGGAAAGTGTTTTGGGCCTTAAATAGGCGTAAAAAACCTTAGTTGCGTGATTTATAACATTGTAGTTTTTCCCGTCTCACTCCCTCGAAGATCCCGCGAGCTCTGTGTATTTTTGTTAGCTCTCAGCATTTACTCTCGAGATCCCTCGATATCCCACAAAGTACCCGCAATGTCTTGATTAAATTTCAACCCACTGTTTTTTCCCTTGAGATCCCTCAAAGTCCCCTTTATCATCCTCGATGTATTATACAAGTCTCTCTTAGCACGAGTTTGCATGAATATACTTGAAAACTTTCCGAATGCTTGTGATTGATAAGTCAAATACCCAAATTACATCAAATAAAACGTGTCATAAAATTTTGCCAATCACACAATCTTACAATTTTGAATCTTAATCTCCGATAGTGTAGATTAGGCTTTAGAGAATCGTGTTTTGCTTCTGTTTGTAGAATTAGGTTTGCAGAACGGTTTTTGAATATTTGTTTGGTTGACGGTTTTCGGCACTTTGTTATTAAAAATTATTATGAATTTTCATAATGCGATCATTTTCCCTCTAGCAATTGAATAAGATGTGAAAAGCCTAAATGCTCTGACTTTAAAAATAATATCTGAAAAGTGTTTTTGCAAAATTAATTCTAAAACTACCAAAAAATACAGTTTTATATTCTAGATAAGACTGATTCCAATTGCTTATAAAATTCACTCAAGAGGCAAAAGAGACTACAACACGACCCAAAGAAAAAAAATGAAAAGGTCCTTGGCTTTTGTTGAATATTTATGTACCGTGAACGACATACTTTAATCATTAGAGTTTTAGGCGTATTCATTAGAATTTTAGAATCTAAAATAAAGATAAGATATAAGCGTCAAATAAGAGGAACATTGCTACAAAATAGAAAAAAAAATAGGAAGTATAATGATTTCGAAAATGTATTGTTAATTTGAGAGAAATGGGGTGAAAACAAAAGTTTTTTTTACTTTTTTTTTGTATGGATCCCACTAAAAAAATAATCCAATGGTTAAAAAATATGTCCAGTTTTAAAACTTTTTTATTCGTTGGATCAAAACTTATGTGGGCCCCACACTTTTGAAAAGAATTCCTAAAGTGATATTTAAGAAAGGAAAAAAATAGTCTCATATGAAATTTAAGCAATCGGATTAACTCAAATGAATTTCAACAGTAGATAGTGAAAAATAATTTTGAGATTCAAAATATTTGTCTCTTATATTATAGACTAGTAATTGTTTGGGCCATTGGCACTACGAAAAAATGAATAAAAAAGACTCCCTATTAGACGTATTCGTTAGAGTTTTACAACCTAAAATATAGATAAAATATAAACGTCAGACAAAAAAAAATACAAAGTCTTTAGGACATCCTCTCCCACTCTTCCACATTATTCTCCTTTGTAGATAAAAGACCACAAATAGCCACAATTGCAAGTGTAAATATGATCCTTATAGTTTGCCTCAATTTTCATTTTGGATTATGTATTTTGAAATCCCATTATTTGAATCTTATATTTCAATGTTCTTGTCTAATCAATCCAAATAGCAACTGCAATTATATTTTTGGATAAATTTTTGTATGCGCCCAACATGTGCCTAAGCGACAAAATCGATCTTGTTTCTCCATTCTTACATAATTCTCACTTTAAATTGCTCAAATTACATTATAATTTGCCCACTCCCACTATAAATTACTTTAAAATAAAATCACATGTTAGGCATGCACTGAAATCCATCCAAAAACCTAACTTCCGTTACAAATTGGAATGATTAGGTTAATTTTTTCATAATTAGTTCTAGATTCAACTTTAACAAATCTAATTGGTTGGCATTTTTTGAAATTTATTTTATGAGATTCGAAGAAGAGCTCATTTATTTAAAAAAAAAAAAAATTAAAGAGATGTTATCAAAATTTTAGAAATTAGGATTGAATGTTGAGATAAGATATAACCGACAGACAAAGATAAAGACAAAGGCTTCAGAACATCCTCTTCCACTCTTCCACAGTATTCTCCTTTGTAGATAAAAGACCACTAATAGCCACAATTGCAAGTGTAAAACTGATCCTTATAGTTTACCTCAATTTTAATTTTGGATTGTGTATTTTTAAATGTTGTCTAATCAATCCAAATAGAAACTGCAATTATATTTTGGATAAATTTTCGTATGTTCCCAAAATGTGCCTTCATATTAGCGACAAATTCGATCCTTTTTCCCCATTATTACCTAATTTTCACCGTAAATTGCACAAAGTTTATTATAATTTGCCCAATCCCAATATAAATTACTATAAAATGAAATGACATGTTAGGCATGTGCTGAAATCCGTCCGAAAACCTAGCTTCCGTTACAAACTGGAATGATTAGGTTAATTTTTTGATAACTAGTTCTAGACTCAACTTTTACAAATCTAATTGGTTGGCATTTTTTGAAATTTATTTTATGAGATTCGGGGAAGAGCTCATTTATTTTAAAATAAAATAAAATAAAGAGACGTTATCAAAATTTTCGAAATTAGGATTGAATGAGGAGATAAGATATAACCATCAGACAAAGATAAAGACAAAGGCTTCAGAACATCCTCTCCCACTCTTCCACAGTATTCTCCTTTGTAGATAAAAGACCACTAATAGCCACAATTGCAAGTGTAAAACTGATCCTTATAGTTTACCTCAACTTTAATTTTGGATTGTGTATTTTTAAATGTTGTCTAATCAATCCAAATAGAAACCGCAATTATATTTTGGATAAATTTTCGTATGTGCCCAAAATGTGCCATCATATTGGCGACAAAATCGATCCTTTTTCCCCATTATTACCTAATTTTTACCGTAAATCGCTCAAAGTTTATTATAATTTGCCCAATCCCAATATAAATTACTATAAAATGAAATGACATGTTAGGCATGTGCTGAAATCCGTCCGAAAACCTAGCTATCGTTACCAATTGGAATGATTAGGTTAATTTTTTGATAATTAGTTCTAGACTCAACTTTTACAAATCTAATTGGTTGGCATTTTTTGAAATTTATTTTATGAGATTCGGGGAAGAGCTCATTTATTTTAAAATAAAATAAAATAAAGAGACGTTATCAAAATTTTCGAAATTAGGATTGAATGAGGAGATAAGATATAACCATCAGACAAAGATAAAGACAAAGGCTTCAGAACATCCTCTCCCACTCTTCCACAGTATTCTCCTTTGTAGATAAAAGACCACTAATAGCCACAATTGCAAGTGTAAAACTGATCCTTATAGTTTACCTCAACTTTAATTTTGGATTGTGTATTTTTAAATGTTGTCTAATCAATCCAAATAGAAACCGCAATTATATTTTGGATAAATTTTCGTATGTGCCCAAAATGTGCCATCATATTGGCGACAAAAGCGATCTTTTTTCCCCGTTATTACCTAATTTTCACCGTAAATCGCTCAAATTTTATTATAATTTGCCCAATCCCAATATAAATTACTATAAAATGAAATGACATGTTAGGCATGTGCTGAAATCCGTCCGAAAACCTAGCTTCCGTTACAAACTGGAATGATTAGGTTAATTTTTTGATAACTAGTTCTAGACTCAACTTTTACAAATCTAATTGGTGGGCATTTTTTGAAATTTATTTTATGAGATTCGGAGAAGAGCTCATTAATTTTAAAAAAAAATAAATTAAAGAGATATTATCAAAATTTTCGAAATTAGGATTGAATGTTGAGATAAGATATAACCGTCAGACAAAGATAAAGACAAAGGCTTCAGAACATCCTCTCCCACTCTTCCACAGTATTCTCCTTTGTAGATAAAAGACCACCAATAGCCACAATTGCAAGTGTAAAACTGATCCTTATAGTTTACCTCAACTTTAATTTTGGATTGTGTATTTTTAAATGTTGTCTAATCAATCCAAATAGAAAACGCAATTATATTTTGGATAAATTTTCGTATGTGCCCAAAATGTGCCATCATATTGGCGACAAAATCGATCCTTTTTCCCCATTATTACCTAATTTTTACCGTAAATCGCTCAAATTTTATTATAATTTGCCCAATCCCAATATAAATTACTATAAAATGAAATGACATGTTAGGCATGTGCTGAAATCCGTCTGAAAACCTAGCTTCCGTTACAAATTGGAATGATTAGGTTAATTTTTTGATAATTAGTTCTAGACTTATCTTTTACAAATCTAGTTGGTTGGCATTTTTTGAAATTTATTTTATGAGATTCGGGGAAGAGCTCATTTATTTAAAAAAAAAAAAAATTAAAGAGTTGTTATCAAAATTTTCGAAATTAGGATTGAATGAGGAGATAAGATATAACCGTCAGACAAAGATAAAGACAAAGGCTTCAGAACATCCTCTCCCACTCTTCCACAGTATTCTCCTTTGTAGATAAAAGACCACTAATAGCCACAATTGCAAGTGTAAAACTGATCCTTATAGTTTACCTCAACTTTAATTTCGGATTGTGTATTTTTAAATGTTGTCTAATCAATCCAAATAGAAACCGCAATTATATTTTGGATAAATTTTCGTATGTTCCCAAAATGTGCCATCATATTGGCGACAAAATCATTCCTTTTTCCCCATTATTGCCTAATTTTCACCGTAAATCGCTCAAATTTTATTATTATTTGCCCAATCCCAACATAAATTACTATAAAATGAAATGACATGTTAGGCATGTGCTGAAATCCGTCCGAAAACCTAGCTTCCGTTACAAATTGGAATGATTAGGTTAATTGTTTGATAATTAGTTCTAAACTCAACTTTTACAAATCTAATTGGTTGGCATTTTTTGAAATTTATTTTATGAGATTCGGAGAAGAGCTCATTTATTTTTAAAAAAAAAAATTAAAGAGATGTTATCAAAATTTTGAAAATTAGGATTGAATGAGGAGATGAGATATAACCGTCAGACAAAGATAAAGACAAAGGCTTCAGAACATCCTCTCCCACTCTTCCACAGTATTCTCCTTTGTAGATAAAAGACCACCAATAGCCACAATTGCAAGTGTAAAACTGATCCTTATAGTTTACCTCAACTTTAATTTTGGATTGTGTATTTTTAAATGTTGTCTAATCAATCCAAATAGAAACCGCAATTATATTTTGGATAAATTTTCGTATGTGCCCAAAATGTGCCATCATATTGGCGACAAAATCGATCCTTTTTCCCCATTATTACCTAATTTTTACCGTAAATCGCTCAAAGTTTATTATAATTTGCCCAATCCCAATATAAATTACTATAAAATGAAATGACATGTTAGGCATGTGCTGAAATCCGTCCGAAAACCTAGCTATCGTTACCAATTGGAAAGATTAGGTTAATTTTTTGATAATTAGTTCTAGACTCAACTTTTACAAATCTAATTGGTTGGCATTTTTTGAAATTTATTTTATGAGATTCGGGGAAGAGCTCATTTATTTTAAAATAAAATAAAATAAAGAGACGTTATCAAAATTTTCGAAATTAGGATTGAATGAGGAGATAAGATATAACCATCAGACAAAGATAAAGACAAAGGCTTCAGAACATCCTCTCCCACTCTTCCACAGTATTCTCCTTTGTAGATAAAAGACCACTAATAGCCACAATTGCAAGTGTAAAACTGATCCTTATAGTTTACCTCAACTTTAATTTTGGATTGTGTATTTTTAAATGTTGTCTAATCAATCCAAATAGAAACCGCAATTATATTTTGGATAAATTTTCGTATGTGCCCAAAATGTGCCATCATATTGGCGACAAAATCGATCCTTTTTCCCCATTATTACCTAATTTTTACCGTAAATCGCTCAAAGTTTATTATAATTTGCCCAATCCCAATATAAATTACTATAAAATGAAATGACATGTTAGGCATGTGCTGAAATCCGTCCGAAAACCTAGCTATCGTTACGAATTGGAATGATTAGGTTAATTTTTTGATAATTAGTTCTAGACTCAACTTTTACAAATCTAATTGGTTGGCATTTTTTGAAATTTATTTTATGAGATTCGGGGAAGAGCTCATTTATTTTAAAATAAAATAAAATAAAGAGACGTTATCAAAATTTTCGAAATTAGGATTGAATGAGGAGATAAGATATAACCATCAGACAAATATAAAGACAAAGGCTTCAGAACATCCTCTCCCACTCTTCCACAGTATTCTCCTTTGTAGATAAAAGACCACTAATAGCCACAATTGCAAGTGTAAAACTGATCCTTATAGTTTACCTCAACTTTAATTTTGGATTGTGTATTTTTAAATGTTGTCTAATCAATCCAAATAGAAACCGCAATTATATTTTGGATAAATTTTCGTATGTGCCCAAAATGTGCCATCATATTGGCGACAAAAGCGATCTTTTTTCCCCGTTATTACCTAATTTTCACCGTAAATCGCTCAAATTTTATTATAATTTGCCCAATCCCAATATAAATTACTATAAAATGAAATGACATGTTAGGCATGTGCTGAAATCCGTCCGAAAACCTAGCTTCCGTTACAAACTGGAATGATTAGGTTAATTTTTTGATAACTAGTTCTAGACTCAACTTTTACAAATCTAATTGGTGGGCATTTTTTGAAATTTATTTTATGAGATTCGGAGAAGAGCTCATTAATTTTAAAAAAAAATAAATTAAAGAGATATTATCAAAATTTTCGAAATTAGGATTGAATGTTGAGATAAGATATAACCGTCAGACAAAGATAAAGACAAAGGCTTCAGAACATCCTCTCCCACTCTTCCACAGTATTCTCCTTTGTAGATAAAAGACCACCAATAGCCATAATTGCAAGTGTAAAACTGATCCTTATAGTTTACCTCAACTTTAATTTTGGATTGTGTATTTTTAAATGTTGTCTAATCAATCCAAATAGAAAACGCAATTATATTTTGGATAAATTTTCGTATGTGCCCAAAATGTGCCATCATATTGGCGACAAAATCGATCCTTTTTCCCCATTATTACCTAATTTTTACCGTAAATCGCTCAAATTTTATTATAATTTGCCCAATCCCAATATAAATTACTATAAAATGAAATGACATGTTAGGCATGTGCTGAAATCCGTCTGAAAACCTAGCTTCCGTTACAAATTGGAATGATTAGGTTAATTTTTTGATAATTAGTTCTAGACTTATCTTTTACAAATCTAGTTGGTTGGCATTTTTTGAAATTTATTTTATGAGATTCGGGGAAGAGCTCATTTATTTAAAAAAAAAAAAATTAAAGAGTTGTTATCAAAATTTTCGAAATTAGGATTGAATGAGGAGATAAGATATAACCGTCAGACAAAGATAAAGACAAAGGCTTCAGAACATCCTCTCCCACTCTTCCACAGTATTCTCCTTTGTAGATAAAAGACCACTAATAGCCACAATTGCAAGTGTAAAACTGATCCTTATAGTTTACCTCAACTTTAATTTCGGATTGTGTATTTTTAAATGTTGTCTAATCAATCCAAATAGAAACCGCAATTATATTTTGGATAAATTTTCGTATGTTCCCAAAATGTGCCATCATATTGGCGACAAAATCATTCCTTTTTCCCCATTATTGCCTAATTTTCACCGTAAATCGCTCAAATTTTATTATAATTTGCCCAATCCCAACATAAATTACTATAAAATGAAATGACATGTTAGGCATGTGCTGAAATCCGTCCGAAAACCTAGCTTCCGTTACAAATTGGAATGATTAGGTTAATTGTTTGATAATTAGTTCTAAACTCAACTTTTACAAATCTAATTGTTTGGCATTTTTTGAAATTTATTTTATGAGATTCGGAGAAGAGCTCATTTATTTTTAAAAAAAAAAAATTAAAGAGATGTTATCAAAATTTTCGAAATTAGGATTGAATGAGGAGATAAGATATAACCGTCAGACAAAGATAAAGACAAAGGCTTCAGAACATCCTCTCCCACTCTTCCACAGTATTCTCCTTTGTAGATAAAAGACCACTAATAGCCACAATTGCAAGTGTAAAACTGATCCTTATAGTTTACCTCAACTTTAATTTCGGATTGTGTATTTTTAAATGTTGTCTAATCAATCCAAATAGAAACCGCAATTATATTTTGGATAAATTTTCGTATGTGCCCAAAATGTGCCATCATATTGGCGACAAAATCGATCCTTTTTCCCCATTATTACCTAATTTTTACCCTAAATCGCTCAAATTTTATTATAATTTGCCCAATCCCAATATAAATTACTATAAAATGAAATGACATGTTAGGCATGCGCTGAAATCCGTCCGAAAACCTAGCTTCCGTTACCAATTGGAATGATTAGGTTAATTTTTTGATAATTAGTTCTAGACTCAACTTTTACAAATCTAATTGGTTGGCATTTTTTGAAATTTATTTTATGAGATTCGGGGAAGAGCTCATTTATTTTTAAAAAAAAAAAATTAAAGAGATGTTATCAAAATTTTCGAAATTAGGATTGAATGAGGAGATAAGATATAACCGTCAGACAAAGATAAAGACAAAGGCTTCAGAACATCCTCTCCCACTCTTCCACAGTATTCTCCTTTGTAGATAAAAGACCACTAATAGCCACAATTACAAGTGTAAAACTGATCCTTATAGTTTACCTCAACTTTAATTTCGGATTGTGTATTTTTAAATGTTGTCTAATCAATCCAAATAGAAACCGCAATTATGTTTTGGATAAATTTTCGTATGTGCCCAAAATGTGCCATCATATTGGCGACAAAATCGATCCTTTTTCCCCATTATTACCTAATTTTTACCGTAAATCGCTCAAATTTTATTATAATTTGCCCAATCCCAATATAAATTACTATAAAATGAAATGACATGTTAGGCATGTGCTGAAATCCGTCCGAAAACCTAGCTTCCGTTACCAATTGGAATGATTAGGTTAATTTTTTGATAATTAGTTCTAGACTCAACTTTTACAAATCTAATTGGTTGGCATTTTTTGAAATTTATTTTATGAGATTCGGAGTAGAGCTCATTTATTTAAAAAAAAATTAAAGAGATGTTATCAAAATTTTCGAAATTAGGTTTGCTAGAGAAAAACAAGGTACGAAAACTGTGAATGTTTATGTTCTGAGTATTATGTTTAGGACAAGAGTACTACTACTCTACTTCATTTGTTTTTAAGAGTACATATAATATAGGTTTAGATAAAGAAGTAAAAAGTGCTTTTGTGTATAATGATAGTATAAAAGTAATCTAGTCTTATAATTATTGATGCCTAATCAACTCAATTT
>BRYE01000011.1:2022500-2032500 GCA_030159115.1 Actinidia arguta var. hypoleuca | reverse complement strand
ACTTGATAAAAGTATTTAATCATGCATAAAATTTATTTTGACCTCTCACAATTATTTAAGGAATGCTTAAGAAAAAACTTCAAAAAGAATTTGCTAAAAATTTGAGTTAACTTTAAAAAGAATTATCTAAGGCTTTAGATATCCAAATCCAGAATCGTTTGAGTCTAGAGTCAAGCTCCGAAAGTTAGTTTTCCAATGGAACTGATCTTATGACCAAACTCAAAGTATTAAAAAAGTTATGACTAAAAAAGTGATGCACTATCAAGTTGCATTTTTGCAAAATCTGTAGTAGGGATGGGTCAACTTCAAATGGTATCATCTAAGGCTTATCAAGTCCAAGTGATGAAATTCTTGAACTTAAATTGTATCCCCATAATTCTAGTTTTCAACGCCTTAAACAATGTGAAAAATTTTAAGTAACGAAAAAAATTATGACTATTTTACTGAAGCATGTTCTGTCAGCCTAAAAGTTCAGTTGGCCGAAGTTGCGATCGGAGTTTAAAATTTTCAATACTAACAGTCCAGATCAAGATGCAACGGCCCAAGTTGAATTCCAACGGCTCTATTACTATTCCAACAGGGAGATTTGATATTAAGACTATAAATATAACCCTTTGGGGTGTTGAAAAGTAATGGAAATACTATGATTTATCTCATCTCTTGCATTACATTCTCTAACACTTGAATAATCTCTCAAATCTAGATTTGTATTATCATCAAGAGAGAAGACACCGTAGTGATCTTATTTTGTATTTATTCCGTTAACGTTAGATGGATGAAGGCTAACGAATAATTAAAATTGCTACCAAATAAAACTATGGAGCTTGATTTATTATAATTAAAATTATAAATTTAATTTGTGCCCATTGTCAAATTTTCCGGGACTTTTTATGCAATTCTCCTTACAATTTATTTTTGAGGCTTATGAGGATAATGGGCTTTGCAAGTTTGGTTGTGGGCCTTAAGTAGGTTCTCATCTAAAAAGGTGGCCCAATAGTGCACAACCTGAACCAGGTCCTGGCTGGGCTTGCACTATTAGGACATTTATGTGTGCCTGTCCAATTAACTGATGAGTTTCGCTTTGAAATGTCCTTGATAACCTACGAAAGGTTGAATTTTCTTTTTGTTTTTCTAGTTCTCTCTGTCTTTTATTGAATGTGCATACATAATATAAAACCCATTTATTAGAAGAAAAAACAAATTCAGGTAGTGGCTGTATAGACATTTAATATTTACCCATTATATGCCACGTGTACATGATTTATTTCATAAATTTCTATGGGTAGATGATTATGACAAAAAAAAAAAAAAAATAGAACGAATTTGTAATCATATAATTTCGTCATAAGCTATTAAATTATGCCGTACAACAATCGAATCAATCTAAATTTTCTGATAGATAATCTACACAAATATTAGGGGAGGATAGGAGAATATATAGAATCATACGTGTGAATCGTATATTAGAGTTGTTCTAAGTTTAACAAAGACAAAAAAATTTCTCATATTTAACCATCAGAGTAATCCTACCTAGCTCAAGGTCACAGTGATCAAACAGATGCTCAAGGTCGTCAAGTCAAGTAATTAGTATTGGTTCGACTAGACGTAATGTTAAAATAACCAACTAACAGATTAAGTATAGTGACAAGAAGTTGAAAAAGATCTTGAAATCTAGGGACGTAAGTGAACTTTTAGAGAAAGTTAGTGGGATCCAACGACCCCCCGGGCCGCATGTGACTCCGCCCTTTTCAAATATAGCTCACATAATATTACTAGTTTTGAATTTGCACCAATACAACTCACTATCTTGTGAAAAATCTTGGATATCTATCTATATATTGAATTCCTATTATTCCAAGGAATTTTCTTAGAGACTGAATGTCTAATAGAGGAAGGATAAGAAACTCTATAAGATAGCTTAGAAGATGTTTAAGAAGCTCTGGATGACATACTTCTATTGAGAGTAAGCCTACTGACTCTATTAGGAGCAAATGTTACCTCTACATCTCTATTTGAAGTTTGAATAATTTGATCAAATTGGTTATCCATTCTAAGTTGAGAAGAAATTGCACTAAGAATGGTCCAGTTATTTGAAAAAATAACTTTTTTCCATTTGATAAGTCTTGGAATGACTATATTTGTGGTTAGACAATTACTATATATAACAATGTCTTACCTGGTTCACTACTAATGACACAGTTACGATATATCATTGTTTGGTTCACTGCATCTCACCTTTATTACAATCGAATATAAGTTACTATGTGACCGGTTCAAGTTCGTTTTATAAAGATCATATCTTAGGCGAAAAAGATAGTAGTAATTGTTCGTATTCATGGATACTATGCAAAAAAAAAAATCACTTATTAGGCGTATCCGTTAGAGTTTTACAACCTAAAAAACAGATAAGATATAAACGTTAGATAATGAGAGACATTGCTACAAAATGGAGAAAAAATAGAAAGTATAATGATTTTGAAAAAGTATTGTTATTGTGAGAGAAATGGGGTGAAAAAAGAAAATAATTTTTTAAAATTTTTTGGTATGGATCCCACTAAAAAAATGATCCAATTGATAAAAAATATGCATAGCTTTAGAGATTTTTATCCATTTGATCACACCCGATGTGGGCCCCACACCTATGAAAAGAAGGCCGAGAGTGATATCTTAGAAAGGAAAAAAAATATCTTAGATGAAATTTTAACTATTTGATTAACTTAAATGAATCCAACCGTAGATAGTGCAAATTAGTTGAGATTCAAAAATATTTATGTCTTATATTATAAACTAGTAATTGTCCGAGCCCACACTGGCAATACGAGAAAAAAAAGCCATCTTTTAGGCGTACTCGTTAAAATTTTACAATTTAAAAAACAGATAAGATATAACCGTCAGATAGAGATAAAGACAAAGGATTCAGAACATCCTCTCCCACTCTTCCACATTAGATTGAATGAGGAGATAAGATATAACCGTCAGATAAAAATAAAGACAAAGGCTTCAGAACATCCTCTCCCACTCTTCCACATTATTCTCCTTTGTAAATAAAAGATCACTAATAGCCATAATTGCTAGTGTAAAACTGATCCTTATAGTTTACCTCAACTTTCATTTTGGATTGTGTATTTTTAAATCCCATTATTTGAATCTTATATTTCATTGTTCTTGTATAATCAATCCAAATAGAAACTGCAATTATATTTTTGTATAAATTTTCGTATGTGCCCAACATGCGCCATCATATGAGCGACAAAATCGATTTTTTTTCTCCATTCTTACCTAATTTTGACTGAAAATTGCTCAAATTTCATTATCATTTGCCCAATCCCGATATAAATTAGTATAAAATGAAATGACATGTTAGGCATGCGCTGAAATCCGTCCGAAAACCAAACTTCGGTTACAAATTGGAATGATTAGGTTATTTTTTTTCATAATTAGCTCTAGATTCAACTTTTACAAATCTTATTGGTTGGCATTTCTTGAAATTTATTTTATGAGATTCGGAGATGAGCTCATTTATTTAAAAAAAACAAATTAAAGAGATGTTATCAAAATTTTAGAAACTAGGTTTGCTAGAGAACAAATAAGATACGAAAACTGTGAATGTTTTTGTTTTAAAAGTAATTTCTAACATAAATAAAATAATTTCTTACGAAAAACTTGTGTAAAATCTATTTACATAAAATCAATAAGAAAACAAAAATGTGTAATTAAATATCAGCTTTTTCACAGGCCAAAAAAGACTACATGTGAAGTCGACCGAGTCTTCCCTGCCAAAGGATAGGTCTCAAGTCACTGTCCCCACCGTTATGGCAACATTCCAGAACAATGACGCCATACATGCCACATCTGTCTTGTAAGTACCAAATTTTTTATAATTAGACTGAAATTTGAACACTTCCACCATTTGTATTAAATTTTTAATTCATGTGTGATAAAACTAAAAATTAGACTCAAATTTGAAAACTTACACGACTTGTACTGAATTGACTATATTGTTTTTCTAGGTGAATGTAAAATTATTAAAAATTATTCGAGTGTTATGTTTAGGACAAGAGTACTACTACTCTACTTCATTTATTTTGAAGAGTATGTATAATATAGGTTTAGATAAATAAGTAAAAAGAGATCTTGTGTATAATGATAGTATAAAAGTAATTTAATCTTATAATTATTAATGCCTCATCAACGTAATTTCTTAAGTAGATTGTAAACCCAGCATGTCTTATAATATGAACGATTGGATTATCAATATAAGTTAAGAGTATTAACTTGGCAAATTTATCGTAAAATTTAAATTTTAGAGAAGACGGCCCTATTCCGTAATGAAAAATATGAATCCTGCGAATGGATATTGTTTTCACTTCATATCATTAAACCAGTCGCTCCAGTCTTCTAGTTTGCATAGTAAACAACTGGTACGTTGTTTGACAATGGTAACTGTAGTGGTGTGGAGGTTTACTCGATGATAATGGATTATGCAAGGGCAAATCTACCTCGGGACAAGTGGAGTCATTTGACCCAATTGAAAAGAAAAATTATTTTTTTAATCTATTAAAAAATTACACTTTCACGTCAATAAAAAAATATACTATTTTGACATCACTGGTAAAAAAAATTACACTATTATTTCATAATTTTATGATTTTGACCCTACTACACTAATCTCCTGACTCCACCTAATTTTCATTGTAAATTGCTCAAATTCGATTATAATTTGTACATTTCCACTATAAATTACCATAAAATGAAATCACATGTTAGGCATGTGCTGAAATCCGTCCAAAAACCTAACTTTCATTACAAATTGGAATGATTAGGCAAGAAAATCAAAAGATAAAGATAAAATTGTGGGAATTGAAAATGTGTGGACCAAAATCAAAGTCGGAAAAAAACATGGGGACCATCTTGGGAATTTACCCTTTCTATTTCCGTGTGGGCTTTGAATCCGTTTGCATCGCGAAAACAAAGATAAAACTATTTTTTGTTTGTAATGAACCAATTCACTAGAGCTTACAAGCCTCTAAACAGATCTTCGTTATTACCTATTTCACTCTTTTTTTCTCCCAGGCTTAAGCATCTTAACGTGGCATTTTTTTTTTCCTTTGGGAAAATCTCCAAAGGTTCACCTTCCATATCTCATTTCTTGAGGGTTTTTTGATTGACAAACTAATAATATTGAAAAGATAATATAATTATATGAGATAAGTAATTCGAGTATTGCGCAATTTTTGATTGATAGACTAATAATATTGGAAATATAATATAATTGTATGAGATGAGTAATTTGAGTATTGCACAATTTTTGATTGACAGACTAATAATATTGAAAAGATAATATAGTTGTATGAGATGAGTAATTCGAGTATTGCATAATTTTTGATTGACAGACTAATAATATTGAAAAGATAATATAATTGTATGAGATGAGTAATTCGAGTACTGCACAAAAAATATTTTTAAAATTTAGAGAAAGAAAAAGAGAGGAAGCTGAGAAGATAATTATTTTCGTCCCTCTTTTTATGTTCGTTTTTTTGAGAGAAAAAGAAAAATTATTAAGAGAAATTAAAATAGATGAGATTTTTTTTCACACTTTCCTTTATGTTTCTTTACTCTTTTATTTCTTCTTTTTTAATATTTATTTACCTTTTATTTTCATTCATTTTTGTCTATAAAATCGAACTAGAAAAATGTATTTTCATTCTTATTTCCTTCCTTTTTCTTTTCAAAGCTAAACAAACATTTGTAAAAAGAAAGGAAAGAAAAGAAAAGAAAAGAGAGAATACAACAAATCATTTGTCAAAAACACTTGAATCTAAATACAGACAGAAGAACTTTTTTTTTCCCTTCATATCTCATGATAGAAAAGATCAGGTTGATCGAAAATTAATGGTAACAAGAACAAATCATATTTATGTTAGAAAAATGGATGGACTATTCTAAAAATTAAAAATTTTATTTTTATAAAAGTTAACCAATCATGTGGCTATATATTATACCGATTAGTCATGTTGTTTATACGGATGATCATCCCAGCATATGTTCAAGATGAAGTATTTGAATCATTAATATAGGTTAAGATTAGACCCTCAACTTATTAAATTTATTATAAAATTTAAAATATAAACCTACTCAATAATTCTAACGTAAATCAAATATCGAAAACTATATGATAGTTCAAGATTGTCTTTAAAATAAATAAATAAATTGAAGAATGGTCGTCCATTGCTTCAAGCATAAATCAAAGCCACTAAATCATTGCTTTAATAAGAATTCTGAACAATTTTTCAACTGGCAACGAGAAAGGTATTTTCTCCCTTTCGGCAAAAAATCTAGGCTACTTATTCCTACATGTAGTGAAAAGATTTGAGTAAAGGTGAAGGTATTGTGGTCATTACGCACTATATTTTTTAATTGTCTAACCGAATCGAACTAACTCGCATTATAGGGTTTGATTTCAATGGTTCAACGGTTTGGTTTGAAATTTTTTTCTTGAGCTATTACGAAGGTTTGGTTTGTGGTTTTCTTAAAAATTGGATCAATTTGAACTATGAGTACTCCTGTCAGATAATAAATTAAAATAGTAATAATAATATTTTTATAGTACTTATTCTCTCTCCCAGTCCCCACTAAAATGACGCAAGCACCCTCTCTTTTTAATGACGCACAAATTTTTGGTACTGCTTTGCTCGGGAAAACGTTAAAAAAAGGGTAAAATTCACCAACACCCTCTCAACTATGAGTGAGTTTAACCCCAAAACTTAGAAAGAAATCAAGCAGAACCCAAAATGTTTAAGCACTATACTATCACTATCACCCCCTTCGTATAGATTCTGCCAGGCAACTAACAAAAAATTGTCATTTGGCCTAAATTTTTTGGGGGATGCACACTTCCAATAATTTTCTTACCTTGTTCCGTCGTAATATAAACCAAAATTCTCAATACACATACTGAAAGGCCACAACCTCTCTTTTTATTTCCTTTTATCTCTTTCTCTTCCCATCTTGCATTGGAATTTGCTCTAAGTTTCAGTAATGTAAATTTTCTATTGAGTTTTTGCTCATAATCTTGAAATGTTGAAGTGTTTCTTTAATGTGATTTTTATTTTGTTGAGCTTTTGTTCATAATATTTTCGGTTGATCTATCCTCAAACTTGTCCAAGAGAGGAGGTTTAGCAACATGATAATGAAAAAGAATAAAGGTTTACAAAATAGAGAGAGGATGAGGCGAGAAATCGCAATGAGCAGTTTTTAATGAAAATGAAAGAGATGACCATGATGATCAAATTCTAATACAAATGGAGTAAATTTTGACCAAGAGGTTTGCTTGATAATTTTTTGTAGTTAAGAGGGGTTAAGTGATACTCTCTGATAATTGATGGGGTGCTAGTAAAATTATTCCACATATTTTGAGGTTATTCTAGTCATTTCACATTTTTCAATTATAGAGTTGGAGCAATTTTGGTTTTCCAATAGTTTAGGGGGTTTGTTCGATGCGGAAGTTAAGTGATACTTACTCATAGTTGAGGGGTGCTAGTGAAATTAATCCTGGAATAATCAATAAGATTGTCCTCGCTTTTCCTATAAGACACCAAGTGCAGTAGTCTCTTCTCTTCGAGCTTCGCCTCTCAAACTACGAGCACTACAATAATTGTTTTTCGAAAAGAAAAAAAAATGGACTGCAGGAAGTTTGAGATCAACCTTATCTCAGCCAGTGATCTGGAGTGCGTTCGAAAGAGATTCCGGATGAAAGTCTACGCGGTGGTGACAATCGACGACAAACAAGAAACAGAGAAGCGAACGCCGGTGGACAAAGAAAACGAGACGAACCCCACCTGGAACCACATCTTCCGGTACACCGTGGGCGAGATGGCTTTGAACCAAGGTGGGGTAATGATTGTCATCAAGTTGTACTGTAGCCGTACCCTAGGCGACCGCTACATCGGTAAGGTATGTTTGAATAAGAGACTGACTTTTCTCCAATTAAGATATGGACAAGAACGAAGCTAAGATTAGTTTACAGGGCCAAGAATAAGCAACAAAACACCACCCAAAAGTTTTTTTTTTGTAATACATTTCATTTATATATGTTATCAAAACTTGTTGAAATCTTCTAGATAAGGAGACACACCATATTAGAAAACGATTTTTGGATAAAATATTAAATTCAGAGTTACGTCTTTTCGTTTTAAAGGGTTTCAAACGAAAAGGCGCACTTTATAGACCTGATCTTTTGTGCAAAGGTTTCTAGACGTCTATAAATAAGAGAAATGGATTTATGGTGCCTTTCATCTGTCTTACGTACAATATATTTTCTATTTTCATTCTATTTGATTTTATTTCCCATTAGGACTATTTATTTCCAAGCAGTTTGTTCCATTTTCATGATCTACATTTTACCATTTTGATTAGTGTATAATTTTAATAATTAGCGCATACGTTAATCCCTAACTTTTTTTTACTGAAACAAGGTACGCGTACCAATCAGAGAACTTTATAGTCTGGCCATGGAAGACGGAGACAGGATAACGTTGAATAAAAACGTGCAAAGCGACGGTTCAGCCGACCCACAGGGACAGCTGCGATTTGCATGCAGCTTTGGAGAGAGAGTGCACATCGTTCAAGATCAAAATCAATCCTCCAGCTCGAGGAGGGCATGGAAGATAGGAGCTAAAGTTTTATTTGAAATCACACTAACTGTATTAGGAGCGGCTATCCCGTTGTTCCTTGACCATTAAAAACTCTAGTATTTGTCTATATTTATCTAAGGATCTAGAAAACTACATTATTAAATCAGAATATCACGATTTTGAGTAATATTGTAAGATTCAAGATGTAAAAAGAAATAAACCAATCAAACAAGATGCACACAAGATTTTTACCGTAGAAACCATTGAATGGGAAAAAAACCTCGTGTCCACTTTCCGGACAAAGATCATGTACTATATCGCGTTGTTTAGACAATTACAAGACTCTTACAATCAAAACCTATTAACTACTTGATCTAATGATTGTGAAGATCTAACTCATATCCACGATTCACCGTCTCCGTACTTAATCATTATTCAGATCCCCTTAGAATAAATTTCACATTGTACTCCAAGGATTTCAGTTTTTTCAATTTGGTTGAAGATGTTTTTCGTTAAGATTTATTTATGATCTCTTTGGTAGGTAGAGAACACTTTTCTCTAGGGTATATTGATGGAGGCTACTCAGATGATATGTTGGAAAGTGTGTTGGGCCTTTTATAAGTGCAGAAAAATCCTAAAATATCAAATTTTGACCCTGCTGAATCGCGCAGCTCGCTCCTGCGAGTATCCCGTGACTTTGTCGCTCTCGCGAGGATCCCGCGAACTCTGTGACAATTTGTACTCTCTTGTCTTTTTCCATCGACGCCATGCTAGTTATTCGCAAACATCCGGCGAGCTCTGTGACACTTTAAGAGCTCTCGGCATTTCCAGTGATATCCCGTGAAGTACCCACGAACATCCCGCGAGCTTTGTGACACTTTAAGAACTCTTGGTATTTTCCAGTGGGATCTCTTGACATCCCGAGAGATATCCACGAGGTCTTGATCAACTGCTAGTGATTGGAGTGCATAATTGTAGTCCAAGCGTCGTTAAACCGAACTAAGTTGACCCTATATTAGGTTAATTATGTCTTTTATCATATTTCATATTTAAAGTTGTGTTTGAGTTCATTGTAGATAAATATTGATAAAAAAAAAATTGAATCCATAAAAGTGATCCTGAGTGCGGACACGTATATCGAGGACCGTTGCTGGGATTTATCTAAAAAATTGTGGAAGTTTTTACTCGCAACTTGTAATGGAATGAAAGATGCACTGTTGGAAAGATCTCACAAAGTTATGCAAATTCACGTCTAACGAGCGTCGCGAAATATGAACTCTAAGAGTTTCAAAATAGATTGAGAATAAAAAAAGAGAAAAAGTCAAAGATGGCTCAAAATATACACCATTCGAACGATGAAAAATAAA
>BRYE01000011.1:2015000-2017500 GCA_030159115.1 Actinidia arguta var. hypoleuca | reverse complement strand
CACGCCCCATTCACCCATCATTTAACCAAACCAAAGAATAATTTGAGTTCCGAGATTTCTGAGACTTTCAAGCAAGTGCCCTCTTATGCCAAATTCCTTAAGGATTTATACATTGTTAATGTGAGAGAAAATTCTTTTCTTGCTAAGGATGTCCATTCTGTAGTCCAAATCAAGACCCCACCAAAGTATACAGATTCGAGTTATCCTACCGTGACATGAGTCATAAGAGACCATAGGATAGAGAACTGCCTTTTGGACTTGGGATTGAGTGTGAATTTATTGCCATCCTCTGTGTATGAGCAATTAGGCTTAGGCGAGCTAAAACCTACTAGGATCACACTCCAACTAGCGGATCGTTCTATGAAAGCCCCAAGGGGGATAGTGGAGGATGTCCTAGTGAAAGTTGATAAGTTTTATTACCCAATGAATTTTGTGGTTTTAGATACTCAATCGGTTATAGACCCCCATGCCCAAAACCATATTCTTATCATTTTGGGTCGACCCTTTCTAGTCACATGTGATGCCATCATCTATGTGCGAGGGGGTCTCTTGAAGTTGTCCTTTGGAAATATGGATGTTGAACTTAACATGTTTAATGCAGGGAAACAACCGGGGGGATTTAGAAGATGTTCGGGAAGTTAGCCTTATTGACTCCCTAGTGCAAGAACACTTTGAGAAGGAATGTTTAGAAGACCCATTAGCTAGAACATTGATGTTTAGCGAAGGTCTAGACTGCTTGGACGGTGAGGAAGGTTGGGATATTATATGTGAGGATAGCGGTTTAGAAGTTTGTCCTGTAATGGCAGTAGGTCAACAGATCCCCACTTTTGAGCCTTTGATGCCTAATCCTATTAAGCCCCAACCATCGAAACTTGAGGCTCCTACGCTTGATAGGAAGCCTTTACCTTCTACCCTTAAATATGTATTTTTGGGTGAGGGTGAATCTTTTCCTGTAGTGATATCTTCATAACTAACGGAAGCTCAGGAGAGTAATTTGTTGGAGATGCTCAAGAAGCACCGTAAGGCCATAGGTTGTACAATCGATGATTTACACAGAATTAGCCCCATTGTTTGCACTCACCACATTTATTTCGAGGAAGGGGCTAAACCGGTGCGTCAAATGCAATGGCGATTGAACCCAACTATGAAAGAAGTTATGAGGGGCGAAGTTCAAAAGCTCCTTGATGCGGGTATTGTATACCCAATTGTCGATTCCAAATGGGTGAGTCCCACCCAAGTTGTTCCCAAAAAGTCCGGAGTAACGGTGGTCAAAAATGAGAATAATGAATTGATACCTACCCGAATCCAAACTGGGTGGTGAATGTGCATTGACTACCGGCGCCTTAATGCCGAGACCACCAAGGATCATTTTCCCCTTCCTTTCCTTGACCAAGTCTCAGAGAGGGTAGCGGGACGGGCTTTTTAGATGGATACGCCGGCTATAACCAATTGGAGATAGCCATGGACGACCAAGATAAAACCACATTCACGTGTCCATTCGGCACATTTGCTTACAAACGCATGCCATTTGGGTTATGCAATGCTCCCGCCACATTTTAGATATGCATGATTAGTATTTTTAATGATATGGTAGAGCGAATTTTGGAGGTCTTTATGGATGATTTTTCAATGTATGGGGACACCTTTGATGAAAGTCTTGAAAATCTTGGGTCGGTACTTAAGAGATATGAGGGGAGCAATCTTGTTTTGAATTAGGAGAAGTGTCACTTCATGGTGACACACGGTTAGTTCTCAGCCTCATCATTTTTGGCAAGGGCATTGAGGTAGATCCAGCTAAGATAGAGCTCATTCAAAAGCTACCTGCCCCTTCGAATATGAAGGACGTGAGGTCATTTCTTGGGCATGCTGATTTTGACCGACGTTTCATTCAATCCTTTAGTGCTATCTCTAGGCCTCTATGTGCCCTTTTGGCAACAGATACTCCATTCGAATGGATCTCGGTGTCTCAACTAGGTTTTGACAAACTAAAAAATCACTTGACTACGGCTCCCATAATCCAACCTCCAGATTGGAACCTACCTTTTGAATTAATGTGTGATGCTAGTGACTTCGTTGTGGGGGCCGTTCTAGGACAAAAAAATGATAAAAAAACGTCATGTACTCCATTACGCGAGCAAAATATTGAATGAAGCCCAAATGAAGTACACCACCATTGAAAAGGAATTGTTAGTCATCGTCTTTGCTTTGGAAAAGTTTCGATCGTACGTAGAAGGTCGAGAGTGATAGTTTTCGCCGACCACGCTGCCATTCAGTACCTCTTGACCAAACAAGATGCTTTCAAGATTGTGTAATATACAATCTTTCAACCTGTAATTTAAGATTGTAAATTTTCATACTTAATTTGGACATCTCTTCTCCTTTATGAAAAGGTGTACCATCATCATTATGCTCAAAATCTGCATATATCATACGATTATGTGGATCTTTAAGATCTTAAATTTATTTTAATAATGTATTTATTTTTCTTCTATTAGTTTCA
>BRYE01000011.1:2007500-2010000 GCA_030159115.1 Actinidia arguta var. hypoleuca | reverse complement strand
TTTATTGCTCCTACTGAACTGCCATACTAACATTACTATCCTCCACTACCTCTAGAAAATACAAATTTAGAGAATAGTATGTCGCAAATTTTACATTATGAGGCTACCATTCAAGCATTCACGTCCGAATGTCAATTAATTGCCAAACTAGGAATCCAAGTATATAAGCTAGAGGAGCAAGAGTCGTTGATTCAAGGGCAACAAGAACAAGTATAAGAGGTAGAGACCTATATTGAGGAACATAACGGTGAGTTGAGGGAAACACAAAACAAATTGAATAGTTTTAAGGTTGAACATATCAATGAAGACCACGAAAACCTGACACAAGAACTGGTCGCACCACTTAAAGAACTACTCAATGTGTGGATGAAGTTGAGTTGCCTAATCTTAGTCCAACTAAGTTTTTCGTTGATATAGAGCTAATCGATTTTTTTGGTGTTGAAATTTTTAATTGGGTTATGGATCCTTATTTTGTCCTATTGCCATCTTCTACGTAAAAAACTAAACTCTACGAACCTAACAATTCTACTCCCTAAAATATTAACCCTCTATATCTTTCACTCAATTTCCTACGTAAAAAAATAAGCCCTACATTACATTTGATTTTATTAAATAAGATTTAGTCATGGTAATATACTGTTAGACTATCACATGACACTAATGTATTTGTTTAGTTTCTAGAAACGTTCATGCTTCTAAGTGTGACCAAAAGTATGTTGTTCATACTAGTAAGTGTGAACAAATGTATAATGTTCATATTCGTAATTGTGAACAAGAAGTAGTTGTTCGTACTTGTAAGTATGAACGATTTCAAAATCTATTCACAACTCTTAAAACTTTATTTGTAATCCTAAGTGTGAACAAAATATTATTGGTCATACTCATAAGTGTCACACTCGTATGTATGAACGATTCAACAACCCATTCACTTAGAACTTTGGTCATACTCATAAGTGTAAACAAAATATTCTTGTTCATATTTGTATCTATGAACAAAAATATTTGTTCACACTCGTAAGTGTGAACAATTCCAGAATCATTCCCAACACTTAGAATAAAGTATTCTTGTTCGCAATAAGCGGAGGGCGTGCTAGATGTCACAGTGGGCGCGCTGATGGCCGTGATTGTGGCACCGAGCATCGCAGCGGTGGTTGGCCATTCACTATTGGCGAATTGGTCTTCTCGTGGGAGTTTATTTGAAAGAGAAGGTAATTATACAACTAGGGTTAATAAGAAAATAATTGTTTTTTTTTTTGAAGATAAGGGAATTAGAAATTTGGAGTGTACTGAGATTGTTGGTAGGTTTATAGTTTATTAAAAAGTGATGATTTGCGAGAGGAATTTTTTATTACAATGATTTGTACTTAGATTTATCAATTTACAATTATATTAGGGTATACTTAGAAAATGGGGCATGCTGAGACAATTTTGGTTTGGCGTTCGGAGCTACTTTTAACAGTGCAAAAAAAAAAATCTAATTACTACATTACCCTTGTAAAATTGAATTATTGTGCTCCAAATCAAATTATTGGCATTTGAAAGTCTAATTACTATATGATACCAATTATTGTGCTCAAAATCAAATCACCAATCACACGCATAGAAACACACACACACACACACACACACGTACAGACACAATGATTTACGAGGTTTGGCAAAATTGAGTACGACCTCGGGTGGTGCATCTGATTCACTATTTTCTGAGAAAGATTTACATATTACACATATTGTATCTCACTCTCTCACTAGTGGTATGGTAGTGGCAGAACAACCACCATCTCCCTCACACTCTGTCTGACTCACACGACATTTTACTCTTTTTTTTTCTTCTATAGTGTTGTTTTTTGCGACTTCCACTAGAAGTCGTTTTATAGGCTGAGAGTTTGAATCCCAATCCAACTAGAAGTTTGAAACCAAATCCAACAATCTCTATTTTGACGAAAAACTTGCACGAAACAGAGTAAAGCCAAATCCAACTAGGAGTTTGAAGCCAAATCCAACAATCTCCACCTTAGCAAAACTTCACCCAAATAGAGTAATATTGCTACCAATGCACTTTTCGTCGTCAGATATTGGTCAAGTTTAAGTAGTTAAAACTTGAACCAGAGTCACGATCATCTCGACACTTGTAAAGCTCCACTTCGCCGAGATCTTCTGACTTCAATGAATCATAAATAGTCGAGACACATCGAACCAAAACCTACTAATCCAAACAAATTGAGATAAATCAAAAATAAATCACAAATGTTTGAGACATTTAAAACGAAAACCAAGTGATCCAAAAAAATAAAGATACCAAACTGAGAGACTTCTTACAAATGATGATGCCAGATATGAGATACCTACGTAGAAATCCTTCTTAAACTGCTATAGCCAAATATGAGATCCCTATTCTAAAAGCCTTCTTACACATGAGATCTCTATTTAGAAAGTCTTCAAAAGGCGTGTGAGGACGCACGCGACATGTTTTTAGGATTGGTTTGAACTAGAAGATTCG
>BRYE01000011.1:1960000-1967500 GCA_030159115.1 Actinidia arguta var. hypoleuca | reverse complement strand
AAGCATCAAGAAACTTTGAAGCCGACAAGGATCCAATATATAAACTCAAACGATTAAACGATAACGAAAAATGAGCACAACGAAAATCATAGTGAGTTGGAAATCCTTAAATATTTACGCAGTGATAATATAACATAGCAGCAACAATAAAAACTTGATAATGGTCCAACAGATCCCACACATGTTGATAAGGGTTCGACATACCCAATCGATGTTGTATAGTCAGAATTAAATCCAATTGACTCTTGGAATCATAGTAACTGACTCATACTAGCGACAAGTTCAATTGAGCCCAACGAGCATGTGACTAGTTGAAATCGATCCCAGAAGACGTAGTAATAGACTCAATCAAGCCCAGAAAGTACTACGACTAGTTTAATTGAACCGGGCACACTCAACGACAAACTCAATCGGGCCTTGAGGAAGACTCGACAAAGGCAATCAAGCCCTGAGGGAGGGCTGGCAAAGCCAATCAAGACCTAAGGGAGTCGCGCCTTGGTCAATCGGCTTAATGGCATGTATGGCTAGGTTAATTAGATTCTAGGTATGTGGAGATTGTCTGCGCTGGTGGTTGGTTGTTGAGATGGTGGTCTGATTAGGTTCACGGTAGGTAAGAGCAACCCTGCTTTGATACCATGATAGGATTAGAAATAAGATTAGGGTTTGTTAATTAACCATAATTCCTCACACCATAACTCCTCAACCCTACTTTCATATATATAAGAAAATGATTGGTAAGTAAATACCATAACTCCTCGCATTACTAACTACTGCTAAGTAAACCCCACCCCACCCCACCCCACCCCGCACAGCACAGCACAGCACACTCAACATAACAATTTTTTAACTGTCCACTCTAGAGATAGCTTCATAATAATTTGAAGAGGAATGATTGAGGCATGACAAATGAGGATGATTGGGATCTTATTTTTGCTTGTGTAATCTACCTACTCTGATTTCGGAGGAAAAAGCTGGTTCATGAGTCTTCCTTTTGGGTTTCGCAGATCCCGTTGCTGCAATCCTTAAACAGGTGAAAGAGACAAACATGGCTCCAAATATGGTAGGTAAACATCGGGATAGTAGTCGGTTAATGAACTGGATCCCCCCTTGCACTAGTAATGTGGAAACCAATACTAATGGGTCAGCTTTAAGGGATCGAGGTTGGGAGGTTGTTGGGAGTTTGATCGGAGACAAAAATGGGCTTTGGATGGCTAGTTTTACACAACAAATTAGCGTTTCTAGTCCTATTGTGGAAGAACTTTGAGCCATTCTACTTCTCATTTTGCAAATTCAACAGTTAATGGGACAACAATGGGACTGCATTATGCACAGCATGTTCTTTGAGAGGCTAATGTATTCACTTGCTAAATGACCCATGTGGTTTTTTAAGGTTTCTCTAGACTAATATTCTTTCAGCACCCAGATTTAGGTAGATGTAGAATGTAGATTTTTTTTTTTCCCCTTTTCTTAGCTTTAACCTCACTAGAACCAAAAAAGAAAAAAAGAAGAAAAAAGAAGAAAAAAAAAAAAAGCAAGCTTTGGAAAAATAAGAATGAAATTAGATATGTATTTTCTTTTTTGGGTATGTGCAAAGAAAATATTAAAGGGATAACTTCACCAACACCCCCTGAGGTTTCTCATAATTGCACTGACCTTCCCTGTAGTTTTGAAAATGGCACTGACCTCCCCTGTCAGACCAAAAATGACAATTATGCCCCTGACACAGCCCCCCTCCCCCCCCCCCCCCCCTCCCCGCCTGATTTTTTTTCAGTTTTTTTTCTTGAGTTTTTTTTTAATCTAATTTATTTCTTTTTTTTATCAGTTTTATTTTTCTTTTGGGTAAATAATTTTTTTATTAAATCTTTGTATTTTTTTTAGTTTTGTTTCTTTTTTTCATTAATTATTTTTTAATAATAAATAAATAAAAATAAATGGTTTTTAAGGAGAATCTCAGGGGTGGCCAGTATATTTTAAGGGAAATCTCAGGGGTGTTAATTCTAATTTTAAGGGAAACACATTTAAAAATTAAAATTCTAAAAATTTAGATGTGTTAATGAAGAGTAATACAAAATTTAATGTCTTTCTATGATTCTTGTGAAAATAATTTTTTGATTATTCCCACAAGTACTTAATAAATATCTTCTAATACACATTTATTTTTATTTATTAATTAAAAAAAAACTAAAAAAAACACAAACATATAATAAAAATATTATTTATCCCAAAAGAAAAATAAAATTGATAAAACAAAAATAAATTAGATTAAAATAAATAAATAAAAAAAACTGAAAAAAAATCGGGGGGGGGGGGGGGGGAGGGGGGCTGTGTCAGGGGCATAATTGTCATTTTCGGTCTGACAGGGGAGGTCAGTGCCATTTTCAAAACTACAGGGGAGGTCAGTGCAATTATGAGAAACCTCAGGGGGTGTTGGTGAAGTTATCCCAATATTAAAAGACAGTCATGTTAGCAGATTTTCATAAAACGTCACTAAAAGACAGTCAAATCAACTATAAGACACCATTTTTAGAAACATCCATGAAAAGGTCCCGTGTGCGTTTTATAGATGTGGTGCATCTAAGACGATGCTGGCTTCCTCAACGTTTGGTACAACCACCACCATAATCTGATCATAGGTCGCCAGATAAATTATAAGGAGCTATCCTTACATCTATATTTTTTATTTATTTTGTTTCTTAAGGCTCCCTCCACGTATGACATCTTTCTGATTAACTTTTCTAAAAAGGGGAGGGCTTAGGTCTTGGAGCTATTTGTTGGGCTGATTTATCATGTACAAAGCAACTTTCTGTTTTTTCTCTAGTAATCAATTTTCTGATCATCAAAGTATTTTGACTATCGCCTTCTATATTTCATTTGATTTTTTGGATCTTAATTGTAATTTTTGCTTTCAAATTTATAACCCTTGGATAAAACAAGTGATCACAGCAAGCTTTATCAGAAAAAAGAGAAGGGAAGTTCTTTTTTATAGTTTATCTTCTACTAAGCATTTTCAAGTGTCACTGATTACTTGTTGAAAATATAGCATTCGTTCCTAATTCAGGTAGGCAAAAGTTTGGGAACTTAAGATCCATACATTCAAGGGCTCTTTCTTGCCTTCCTTTGATGGGCTGTCATCACACCTTTGACACCTATGAGGGTAAGTTATCTAATAAGCAGCCCTTTCTTGTTTTATCAACTTTTGTGCTCCATCTAGCTCTTATGTTGGTATTATCTGGTATGTTCTGTTGTGAATATCAATGATGCCATCTGTATTTTTTGATTTAGCATTCCATTGTTGAGTTTTGCGCTTGCAGTTCCTTCATCTTTGCTTTGCTATTTTCATTTCTCTCTTAATGTAGGGGAAGTATAAAACAACTGAGAGAATAGTTGTTTGCATCTTTGACGGTGTGGCGGAGTAGTATCATAAATAAGTTCTAAAGTATGACCCTTTTTAAAATATTTACTTTGGAAAAGGACTGCTGTTGTACCCATTTATCAACTGCTTAGGTATCTTGTTAAAGATGTTCTAACACGACTGACAACTTTTTTTGTTTGTCCTCCTTTTTCCTCCAGCTTGCATTATCTTCTCCTTCTTTGGGCGCTCTTGTTTACTTTCTCCCAGGAAGTTTCACGAGTAAGTTCATGGGTGGTTCCAAAGACATCTCTCTCTCTCTCTCACACAAACACACACACATTGAGATTTTTTGTTTTGTTGATCTGTTTAACCTTCACTATCAATGGAATTGACTTTTTTGTTTTGATCGGGAAAAAGAAATCTATTAATGCTTTAATAATAAAATTACACAGGAATGGACTTAAAGGTAAAATGGCTGTACAATTCAACCATGGAGTGTAATACAGTAGCGATCAGATCCATCACTGCAACCAAATATGGAAATTTAGTTGAGAAATCGATCTTTAACACATTCAGGCATGCATGTCTTTCCTTGGAAAGATTAAAGTTATATACATATGTGAAAGATCTATCTTCTATCTTCAATTTATCCTAACATATCAAGTTAGTGGAGTATAGGGGTAGTGGGGAAGGGACCCCTTCTATCTTTAATAATTTTAATAGCTTAGCAATGATTTAATAAGTGGAATTTGTTTTTGCTATTTTCCGTTATAAAAGTCTTTGTAGGTATTGGTTTAAGGCCGGTGGACACCACGGTGTTCTGCGTGTTCTGGCACTGCGACATTATGTGCTTGGGGCACTGCAGTGCTCAAAGAACCGCGACACTCCTTGACTGAGCGTGGTCTGGGACAAATCCAAGAGACAAGACTTAAACAAACCACCGCGCGAAATTATTAAAAAAAATAAAGAAGATAAAAACTTTAAAAAAAAAATAACGGTTATGTGTTGGATTTTGAACTAAGGGCTCAAGTGTTGTTAGGTCAAACAACATTGAAGGATTTGGCAATTAAAAGGGTCTCCAAATTGGTTTGTGAATATAGTTTCTTGGGTAAATTACCAATACTTTCCCCCAGAGGTATTTGTAAAATATAGAACACCTTACAGTTTCAAATATTACAAATACCCCCTTCTAATGGTTTTCACTTAACAAAGCTAATAGAAAAGGAAAGATTCCCTTATTACCCCTATTAAAACGAAATCACCTTAATATCCTCCTCATCTTTCATTCGTGAGGCAATCAGAAATTCATCACCTCCAACCTTTCTTCCTGTACATACCTCGTGCGTTAACACAGTAAACCCCACCCCCACCCCACCCCACCCCCCACCCCCCCGCTCATCTATCTTATAAAGCTTCCTAAAGACTTGGAAAAAAATATTGACGGAAGTTATCCCTCAAAATGCAAGGGCTAATTTTGGGGGAAAAAATACTTCATGGCTAAGTTGAGGGAAAAAATATTTTAAGGGTCAAATTAAGAATTTATTTTAAAAACAATTCCAAGGATATTTGAATATCACTAACATTTTTTTTAAAAAAAACTATTATCAAGATTCTTCTTTTGCCAATGAAGCCTATTAATATTTTAAAAAAAAAAAATTAGCTTCCTTAGATAGGACGTCCTTTCTACTTTTTCTTAATATACCATATATAATAGATAGGGTTTCTCTTTCTTTCTTTTTTTCTTCAGGTGACTCGTATTCATTTTTAAACAACAAACGTCAAATGCAGTTCTCGACATTGTCAAAACATTATAAGTCAAAGAGCTCATAGGACCCATCAGATCTTAAGAAATGATAGACTGGTTTGTCTACCATTGCATGTGTTGGCCACTTCTCTTATGCCTTGCTTGAAATTAAATAAAGTACTGCATTAGAATAAAGGCGAACAACGAAAATAATCCCTTCCATTTAGACAAACAAAACCAGAACACAATTATTTTAATAGTTAATGGATTGTTTTATATCACCTTTCCAACAAGGCTTGAAATTTTACAAAATTGCTAAGAATATATCATGCGAGTCTAATTCCATATCCAATAGGATGCGAAGGAGGATGAGTGAAAATTCCAAATATAAAAAACAGCCTTTTAATGCATATCTAAAACTTAAATGATTCTAAAAAGAGCCATACTAAAAGGAAGCTTTGGCCTTTTGAAACCATAATTATTTGAGGCTATTGGAGACTTGCCACTGAAATTCTAATTTTTCTGGAAGTAACTGAGCCTTGATAGTAATTCAAAAAAAATTATTTTCTTCACTGTGATTTTATAAATGCGCCAAGCATACTTATGCCGAAAGCTTAAACAAAGCATGGAGAAATTCAAAGAAATGCCAAGAAACACAAAGAAAACAACATGTTGCATCTGAAGAGGATTCTACTCGTTGTGCAGGTTGTCCTTGCTTCTGAAATTGGAATGGGATAATGTAGCACAACATCAGGAGGGCACATGGCGTATACCGGCATGACTTGTTCTTGGAAGACATAGCCAGCAAGCTGAGGAGGTAGTATCCCTAGTGTACTTCCATCAAAATAATAAAACTGCTGAGCAAATAGTGAAATTCAGTATGGCAGCTTGTAAATGAGCAACATGTACAAAAACAAACCAAAAAAAAACATTAACATAGCAAATAGTAATTGCTTCAATTTTTCATCATTTATGTTTTCTTCAAGATCTTTGAGATACAAGTTAGCACACTAGTTTCTTTCATGTTCAAATTTGGATTTCAATTATGCCTCCTTTGTATTTTCCTTTTAACCTTCCCTACATACAAAACTTTGTCATTGTTTAAATAGGTGTCATTCAAGTTCTCTAATGCAACAGACGCATCAGCATCTGGACCTTGAAAATTTGTAAAACCAAAACATTTGGACTTCCATTTGAATCTCTCGTAACAGACTCACTGGTAATGGATCAATGCTTCACAAAAATTTTCTTCAGTTTCCTCATAAATATTTTTCAAAATTTTTGGTGATCCATTTGCTTAATTCTTTTTCCTAGTGACAAATAAAAAGACCAGCATAAACTTGTTTATCATTTTTCAACATACCGTCTAACTATTCTATTGAATTTTGAGCAGCTTCCTCATTGTCAAACTGCACACACACATATACCCTTTTGATTGACCAATGGCGTTGAGCTACTTTGTAAGATAACACAGTGCCAAAGGCAGAAAAAAATTCATGCAATGCCTTGTTGATGTGTCCTAGTTCTTAATGAATACATTAACGTACCTACCTCGATGGGCAAACATAATCCTGATAGGTTTCCCATTGACAGGTATTATGAAATTCAAAAGCTCCCCGGGCATTAGCAGCTGCAAATTACAGATTATAAATAGAGTCAACTCCAAACTTGGCTATCAAAGATACCGCAAAAGTAACATACCAGGGCATAACACACTGAGTTTCAATGATTCCATGAAAACGATAGTTTATATTCAAACAATTGCAAAAATTCAAATTGCTCAAGTTGCTCTTGCACGCATACTTGTCATTGCTAATGAAATAACAGGAATTAACCGCTGCCAAATTACAGCTACACCACTGCCAAATGTTTTTTTGAAGTAACAAAAAATCAATTCATGAATAACTTGCAACAGCAAAACTAGTCAACTAAACTAAACATGACCTGATCTTTCAATGATATCCATCAGCTCAGTCCATTAATAAAGTATAAAGGCACTCAAAAGACACACAGGACATGATTCTGAGACAAATATACAATTTCTCTTCCGAAATTTATGACAATAATCAATTCAGTAACAATCACGAAGATATATAAACTTCATCTATCTCATAAATGCTAGACAACTAAAGCCGATCAGTACTTCTATTTGCATATTTACATAACACAGCACAGGTCCAGACAGAGACTATTCATAAAGAGTGGGTTCTATGTGGACGATACTGTGAGATTACACTGCAAACAAAAATGCATTTATTCAAGCACACATGTATAGAAACGCGTATAAATTTAAATTATCACCAAATTATAGTGAACCCCTAAGATCCAAGGGTCTCCAATCACAGTATAATTTTTTCCCGCATAAAAATGATATTAATATTCGACTTTTGCCTTACACATTCTC
>BRYE01000011.1:1942500-1945000 GCA_030159115.1 Actinidia arguta var. hypoleuca | reverse complement strand
ATTGTCAAATTAGAAATTTTAGTATGAATTATAACATATGATACCTGACTAAGGGCGGATATAAGTATTAACATGAGTTTTCAATATGATGTTTCAAAATATCAAATGTTTTATACTTATGATACGATTATGATATGTTATACGCATCTACGATGATATTTTTATGTTTTCGATATGTATATCAAAACCGATATTAGAGATTATGGTTATACGCTAAGCAATCATGATTAGGAACACTATTTCTGATAATTTTTTAAGAAACAAAGGCAAGTAAGTGGAGTGGATCAATAGAACCACACGTTCTGAAGCTCATTTTGAATAATATACAATTTAAGATATATTACGTCATGATATGTAAAAAGAGCAATGGAGTTGATGTTGCCTAATTCAGACTAGAATGTCCGAGACCTTTTGAACCAGTATGTATGTAAGTAAGTATGAACGATATGACATGTATAGTCTATCTATCGATATGGACATGTATTTTGAATGAACGAATTTAATACTAATTTTTTATTTGCTCTAAAAAAAATGTACACGCTTCGCTTCGTACACGAAAATAAAATAAAAATTTTTAAAGAAAAAGAGACAAGGAAAATCGGTGTGATGCCGCATAGAGCCTCATAGGCCTCGGGGGGTCGTTATATAAATGTAGAAAATTGCTACAAAATAGAGAATAAATTAGAAAGTATAATAATTTTAAAAAAATGTTGTTAGTTTGGAAGAAATGAGAAAAAAAAATGAGTGTTGTAGTTTTTTTGAGTAGGTACCACTAAAAAAATTTAATTGATCAAAAACTTGCTTAATTTTATAGATTTTTTGACTATTAAATTATAATATATGTGAACCCCATATTTTGAGAATAAAGAAGTGATATTCATGTAAAATCTCAAATTTAAATGGATTTCAAGGTTTGTCATGAATCAGAAATGAGTTTGAAGATTTGTGGACAGATAAAAGATGGACAGATAAAAGATAAAAGAAGAGAGTTGAACCATTACCAACGCTTCAGCACACAAAAGAGAGGTCAATTCTTCCATTAGAATTGGACTAGGTCTTTTTCGAATAGTTATCTTAAAAGCATCAATACTCATCTGGCAAACCCCTGATTGCAATAAGAACCAAATCTTCATCATCAACTGGATTCGAAGCTAAGACTAATTCATTAGCAATATCTCTAATCTTCTGAAGATAATCTTCCATAGGACCAGATTTCGTAGATCTGTTGTTCAGTTGATTCTTCAGTTGGTTATTATGAGATCTAGATAAAGTTGTGAATCGCTTTTCTAGGGTTATCCATACTTCTCTATTAGTTTTGCTATTGAGGATCACAAATAAATTGCTGGTGATAAAGTCGCTGTAAGACAACTATAAATATGAGCACCAGTACTTACCCATAGATTTCGTGCAGCTTCATCATCTGTTGCAGAATATGATTTTGTACCATCAACATAGCAGATCCCTGCTGCTCGAAGAATGTTCTGAAGTTGATTCGTCAAGATCACGAATTAGTTGAATCAAGTTTCACGGTTATAAACGAACTCAGATTTGAGATGAGAATATTGAGATTTGAAGACAGGGGGGAAGAGTTTGGTGAAGAAGATGAAGACTGCAGATTTGAGGAAGTATTCGCCATTGATGAATGCTCGCTGGAGCTTTCTATGGCTCTGATACCATGAAGAGTTTAGAGAGAGAATGAAATGGAGTTTTTCTCTTTGATTGATCAATCCTCACAATACACCTATTATGTACACTGCAGTTTATTATAACAGAATATTCTCTGTTTACAACAGAGCCTCTAACTAATCTTCAGTGTTTAACAAACTAATCTACAGTGTTTAACAAACTTGTAACAAACTTATAACCATTCTACTCTTCTTGATTTAACTATGGTTAGCTCCTGAAGTTCTATCACGTGATCTTGAGTTGTCTTTCTTTTGTTCTTCAGTAGTCAATAGGTTGTCATCTTTTGCTTCGGTTTTGTATTTATATAAACCTACAAAAGTCCATTTGGTGGTTGGGCAACTACTCAATTGTAGCGTTCTGTTTGGTGTCTGAGAAAGTCATCTATGGGATTTGGAATGCATTAATTTTACGTACACAACTTTCAACCACAACTGTTTAGTGCTCTGTGTTGGTTTGATTTTTAGAGAGAGATAATAAGCTTTGACGTCCAACCAATGCATGACACATAAGCAGTTGTAGTTGATAGTTGTGTAGATAAAATTACTGTTTGTAATGTGTTGTAGGCTCCGTTTTGATAGATATCTATTTGAAATGAAGGGATTTAGTTTCAATTTCATTAAAAATATTAGTCTAGGTTTAGCTATAGGTGCCTTGTCAAGTAGAGTGGAAGGTGAATTTTATCCGGTTCCTTTAACAGTTATAATTCTTAGAATGCAAAGATTTAAAACATACTCCAATTGAATTGTCATTGCAAATCCTGAATTATCCATTTTCTTATTATTTTTGCTTACTCTGTTCCTTTGTTTTGGCTTTC
>BRYE01000011.1:1930000-1932500 GCA_030159115.1 Actinidia arguta var. hypoleuca | reverse complement strand
GTAGAAGTTTCCTAAGCTTCTTTCTCAGGTACGCAGTTAGCCACTTCTGCATTATTTTTGTCAGAGACTTCATCCTTATTTTCTGTGTCACTGCCATCATCTCCTGCAAGGGTATTAGATAGTTTTTGGTTAAAACAAGCCAAAAAATAGCTTATCTTTATTCAATCGCGAAAAATAGGGGAGCATAAAGAAGAGCCTCTACACGTTCAAAAATCACCGGCAAGGTTTTGTGGACTAAAATGCAACATCTTATTTTTTGTTAAAACTAATAGCAAGTGCACTTCACTTGCTTATAAAGAGTGAAACTTGTTCTTAAGATAAAAAGGTCTTAATAAAAGCTTCAAATTTTCAAAAGAACGCAATCATCTTCTTTTAATTTTCTTGCCACTATTTTTCTTTTCTAATATATCTACGACAACTCTCTCTCTCTCTTGTCCCCCCACCCCCACCCCCAATCTCTTTTATTGATAGTTATACATAATGTATACATTCATGCATATATGTGTGTGTTTGTGTGTTTCCCTTTGTGTGTGAGAAGGAAGATGAGACTATCAAGTTCAATGATGTACTTTGGTCCACAAACCACAAGAAATTGTGTGGTAATATTTAAACGCTTAAGGGGTAATTTGTACATATCCCAAACTATAAGGGAACAAAGTGAGATTTCACTAGAAAATATGAGACCTACCTTATGTTAGAAGTTGGGTTTTGACAAAGTATTGTAAACACATATTGGGACTAAATTTTAATTAAGTTCCATACACTAAATTAAATAAACAATGATTGATTCATATTCTCCCAAATGAGTAAATTAATTTAGTTTATTTATTTGTTCAAAATCAAATTGATTTGAATGAGAAATTGTTTATCAAAGAAACTTCATTGAAAGAAAAAAATGGGATAGAAAAGTTTGTCCCACATTGAAAAAATAAAATAAAAAATTAGTGAGAATATAAAACTCAAATTTGAACTCTAAAAAATGGGCCCTTGGGCACCTTAAGTTTTTATAGGGGAGTTATGTACAAAATGTGTTTGATCCGTTAACCTATGGTTTTAATCCACGTGCGGTTGCGCCGCAGCTGCACGATCGGACTTGGATCTCTTGGATATAAGTGGATTTTCAAACTGAAGTAAAAGACTATATAGAGGGACTCGTTAATTCATCTTATATTAGTGAAGGGAAATGCAGAAGAAAAAAAATGATGTTACATAATATATTTTTATTTTGGTTAGAGGCAACCAAACCCCAGAAAAATTTCTCAAATACTTTTTCATTCTAAAACAAACAAACAAAAGTTATAGATTTTATTTTAATTAATTTTCTTTTCTTGTCTAATCTTTTTCTTTCGTTTTCTTTTCTCTTCGTAAATCCAAAATCAAAAAATTATTCTTCAGTAAAAAATATTATTTGATCATGAATATTTTTGTTTATACAAATGCAACTCATATATAACCCACATTGTGGTGACTGTGTGCTATTTTTCTTGTTTTTCTATTTCGATTTCATGCGCATACTTTCGAAAAAGCTTGTGAAAGGCGCGTTCTGTTGAATTTACTTTCCAATTTTGATTAAAAACCCAACACAATTGTTACAAAAATTGTACCAAATTTGAGTCATTGAAGAAAATAAATCAGGAAACTTTCTTTTCCAGTCAAGGAGACACGAATTTGATTTTCAAATTATTCAAAATAAATAAACAACTTAAAAATATTAGTTACAAATGAAGTTGGCATGAGAATTGTGTTCACCTACTTACGAAGTTATAAATTTTATTTTTATAATTTGGGCAAATGTAATGTTAAAAAAAAAAAAAAAAAAAACTCTGGTGTGTGTCCGGTCAATTTCTACAGTACGAAAGGGTCCCCCAAATGACCACTTGAAATGATATCTAGAAGATTCAAAACTCATAAATTGTTAGCAAATGAATTTAAACTTGCAGTTTTGGAGGACAAGTTCTTTAGTTACGGTAAAACTCCTACTCCATCAATTCTTACGGAGACTTTATTCTGGTTTTAATTGAGCCCTTCACTATTAAATAGTAGAATTGGTCTTACGAATTAATCGATTCCTTAGACCGGATACCAAGTTATCTAAAAAACACTTAAATGAGGGTGTTTGGTGTCACTTTTAGAAGTCCTCGACAGTGGAAGTCTTTATGTATATATGAAAAATAACACAGACTTTCCTGTGATTTCTAAGAAATACAGAGACCTCCTTTGTAGTTTTTAAAATTACATTACACTCCCCTATGAGTCTTGTCTGGTAGATTCCTTTAACCTCACTTGTAAAATGACCAAAATACCCATTTAATATCATATCTTAACTAATATAATTAACATAGATATTATATAAACTTAAATAATTCACTTTAAAATTTATATATGTATATAAACTTCAACTATAAAATTAGGCCTAGTTTAGACAATATAATGATACAAAATATATATTGTATGTGACATAAAGATTTATATTAATATGAATAATTTTTAATGCACTGTA
>BRYE01000011.1:1917500-1920000 GCA_030159115.1 Actinidia arguta var. hypoleuca | reverse complement strand
AAACTAAAATAACAAGTTAATAAGGAAAACAACCTTTCTAGTTGTCCTTTCTTCAAGGACATTTTATCTTATGTGAAGTTGCATTCACAGTTACTAATCAAGAAAAAAAACTTGATAAAAATGATTCTTATTACAAACTGTAATTAGTTTTTCCGCATGAGTGTCTCCGTTACAGGTTTGAAAGGACTTGCTTAACATTAACTCAAAATAGCTTTTCCAAATAGCTTTTCTGGTCCTATTATGGTTTACTGCAATTCATTTCCTCCCTTCTCAGTGGATTCTTGAACCAAAACACCATCATAAGTTTGAAAGCGGCAAGGGGAGACAACGACTTTCATGTTGTTATTGATTTGCTAAAAACTAAAGTTAGCAAGACACGATTGATTAACCAGAACTAACAAATTAAAATTTTGTTTAGTTCGTATTATCAAAGATCTATTGTTTGAGAGACTAAATTATGTAATAGACGAGTCCTAGTAGTTGTGACAAATATGTAAAGGCTTTTAATGACAAATATGTAAAGGCTTTTAACTCTAATAAAAAATTAAAGAAAATAATTTGGGTTTTATGAAGGCAAATATTTGAGTTGTATTTTATACCTTTTGAACTGGACACATGAAACTTGTTAACGAGCAAATACATATTTGGAATTTTATTTATTTCTTGAAAATTTATTACTTTATATTTGGAAATTCCTTTATTTTGGAAACACGAAGATAAAAACTGCAGTAACAGTTTTAGTCTTGTGGACGGCGAGAAATTTCTCGGTCACATTCAATTGATTAAATAATTATTAAACTTATCATATTCGGGTTTTTTTGTTCAATTTGTTTTAATAACTCTGTAGTCGGTCCACTAAACTGACTAATTCAAGATCAATCACACCGTTTATAAGTGGGGTGCCTTTTTAAAGGCATGGCAAAGTCCTGAATTGAGTAATCCAACACAGTAATAAATAGTACGCGATTGTGAGTCGAATTTCAGATCAAAAATTTTGTAAGTCTTTTCGTGGTCAAGTGACCACCATTCACGCTAAACGAGTTTGTTTTCTTTGTGCACATGATTGAGGGCGGTCCTCATGAAATTCATACACATGCTAAATACCGCAATTTGGGCTAGCCTTTTTTAGATACTTTGACTTTTGACTTTTTTTTTTGTTTTAATCTTTAGGTCCATTTCGGGCTAGCTTTTTTTTTTTTTTTTTAACTAATTGAGCTATTTTAGTTTCGTCTTTAGTGAATTTTTTTAACCGTTTGATCAAAATTTTATACTTATCATGTTCTTCTTGATAAGAGGAATTTAAAAATACAAAACTTTTCGTCTAATTTGAAAAACAGTTAAATAAAGAAAAAAAATATTTTTGCTTCATAAATAAGCTAATTTTTGTCTTTAGTGATGGAAAAATATAGAATTTTGATCATATGATAATTTTTTTATTAAAGACGAAAAAACTCAAAACCTAAAACAACTAAATTAGTTCAAAAAATATTAGGTCAAACTGGGCCGTTTCACCGTAACGCAGTCATTTATTCAAAACATTACCATAATTTTGGGATAGTGCCCATTTCTTTTCCTAGTAAGATATCCCCTTAATAGTTCAATTGATGCAATTAAATTTTTACCAAAACGTGAATTTCAAATGAAACAGAACAAATTATTCATTGAATTGCAAATGAAACATAAAATAGAGGAAAAGTTACAAAAATAATTCTAGGATTTCACCTTTGTAACAAATTAAAACTCGAGTTTTTAATTTGAATAAATTAAATCCTGGACTATTTAACCTATAGCAAGTCGAACCCTTCGTCAATAGTAGTAATTGGGAACGATTGAAAAACTGACCGGTGAGAAAAAAAAGTATTAAAATAATTACCGAGATTTCAGCTACTTTAAATTCTTTATTTCTACTTGAAATTCAGTTTCTACTTCACCCGATTTTTGTCTTCCTCTCTTTAGATTCTGCTTAGATCAGTGTCATAACTGTGGTAATTAGAGATTTTAAAAGGGTCCCAATTCATGCACGTCGTTTTCTCAATTATTTTTGCAATAGCTTGTTGTCGTCGTCAAGTTATATAAATAGAAACTGACGTTGGGTTCAAATTGTGACAGGTTAAAAGTTTTAGGGTTTAATTTATTATCAAGGTCAAAATCTTGAGTTATTTTTGTAATTTTTCCTCCAATAAACTATCCATCAATGAACAGAAAAATTTATTTTACTTTATATTTTTACAATTCTAAACGGAAAGATGGCCTAATCGAGTCCCACTGGGCGTGTTTTCTATTTTTTATTTTCTCTTAATTCTATATATAAATAGGGGGAAAAAAAACTATTATTATTATTATTTTTGGATACAAGGCAACTTGGAAGTTGGAACAGTATAGATTGAGTAATGGGTGATATACGGTCGGTCCTACAACCTTCAACTTATCGTCAACAAGAAATGTAACCATTTTTAAAAATTTTTAGATAGACAAATTTACACTTCATCTAAATTAAATA
>BRYE01000011.1:1905000-1907500 GCA_030159115.1 Actinidia arguta var. hypoleuca | reverse complement strand
TGCATGTGATAGGCATATCTACTTGAAACTGTATTTGGTGAAATTGGTCACGGTTAAATGTTGCGGCTTTGATAGATGGGTAAGATTATGTTGATATCAAGCGAATTTGATCTAGAATTTAGGAAGTATGTGTTTCCATATTCCTTATAAGTCTTGGAGTTGTTTAGATTTGGCTTCGGTACTTTAGATTCTTATAGCTGGGGAGAATGAATATACGCAAATCTCATTAGTAGTTATAAGATTGACAAAGACCCGTTAACATAGTTGTTTTGAAAAATAGATTTCTCTTTTCTGCTTGTCAACCATGAAGAGTAAAACCCTCGTTATACTCTTTATGGACACAGTTTGTTTGAAAAAGCTTATGAAATTGATTTCTTCTTAAAATATATGCTGATTTTCTCAAATTTAATAATTTTTCTTGATTTTTAGGGCCTTTATATAACTCAATGCAAATGTTTTACAGCACTAATATACGTGCGAAGGGGCCCTCACGCAAATTATTATGCAGGTCAGAATTTTATGGATTTTTTTTTTTACCTTATATTAGATTAAGCTTCAATCTCCAACACCCCGACCCCTTTCTATTTCCACGCATTGTCTCCATAATTGCTTTTCATTTTCTAAGAATTTATCTCATTTTTACACATAAAATACTCAACTAATCCAAGCCCGTGTGCTTTGCAAACATTGAACGTTTATTTTCTATTGCCACGCATTGTCTCCAAGTTGGTCTTGGTTAAATGTTTCGGATTTGATAGATGGGTAAGATTATGGTTATATCAAGAGAATTGCCTCCAATACCTTCACAACAGAACCATTAACTTGGCTGTTTAGAATAACAAGATTTCTCTTTTTCTATTTGTTAGCCATGAAAATGTAAAATCCTTGTCTTACTCTCCATGGACATGCTTGTTTGAAAAAGCTTGTGAAATTGATTTCCTCCTAAAATATTTGATGATTTTCTAAAAATTCACGAATTGTCCTTGATTTTTCGTGCCTATATATATATAGCCAGTGACGGAGGCAGTTTGTGCCCCGAGGGGGCAGCTGCCCCCCTCAAATTTAAATTTTTTTTTTTTTACCTATAGTTTTAGAATTTTTTTACAATTTATCACTCCTCAAAAATTATAAATGCCCCCATTAAAAAAAATTCAATTTGCTCTCCTAAATATTTTTTCTGGCTCCGCCACTGTATATAGCTCACTGAAAATATCTTCTCTGTATCAATAAGCTTGAAGCGGAAACGATGGTTTGCCAAGATGAATCCCTTTCTTCTGTGATGGGTTCTTGTCTCTATCTTCCCTTTTGGGAAAGCAGGTTTCCTTCTCTCTTGAAGCAGCAGCTTACAGAAAAGCCAGTTCCGTAAGCCCTCGCTGAACACATTCTATATATTGGTTTCCCTGATCTGAAAACTGTCTGTGTATGTGCGTGTATCAGAAGCAATTCTTCGACCCGCCCGCTCCTAGCATAATTTCCGTTACTGTGGAGATAGAAGTTGTAGCTGCAGAGGGAGTCCAAGGTGGGGAAGGAAGGCTTGATTGTATAAGAGTTTGAAATGAGATTGTGATCAGGGGGTGGGAGGAATACCATATCCTCTCCTTCACATTTTAGCCTGATCTTATATACGATACCACCAGAGGCACTCTTTCTGGATTGAAGCGCAGAACCCAGCCTCATTTTAGCTTTCACATAACCAACATGCTTTTGTGAGATGACTAAACATCATACAGTAGTGGCACTTCTGAGGCTTCCATGTATACTTCTTCCATGTATACTCCACCCCAACTGTTTTCACCTCTACATCCTCGAACTCCTCCAGGCTAGAGAGGTGGAACTACTGAAGCTTCTCCCTCTTCTTGATCTTTTCTTGCTCGAGTCCTAGGAGCTCTTCCTGTAAACGGTGCAGAGCTCTTCCTACATTAATAAAAGATCACTCTAGCTTTTCCAATTGAACTCAGTCTACTAATCTCGGTGGAAAGCTTGAGCGGTAGGGGTGAGTGGGCTGGGGGGAAGCCTTCACAATGAGCGCTTTCCAGAGAAAATAGAAAAAGGCTTCAGTGTTGGAAATATAAGGGTAGGATATCAAATGTTAGTTATAAGGAGGAAGTAATTTTGAAAATTAGAAGAGGTAAAGAGAACATTCAAGATTTTATTTTAACTCTCAAACTCACTTTTTTTTTTCTTCTCTTCTCTTACAATAAATGGCTAGATACCATCCCTATTTATAGAACTCAAAGGATGGTCCTAGTCTTTACAAGATACTTTTTAAGAATATTCTAGTTACAATAGATATTTCTACATGTGCTAATTTCTAGATTCATCTAAACAAAATATCTAGATATTTATCCTAGACTTCTATAGAAGCTTCTAGATACAAAATACTTCTCACATCTTTTAGATCCTTCTAAATATTTCAAGAACTTTCTACACACAAGTAGCTTCTAGACTTGGGCTTCATCTATTATTTTTCTTGGATCAAATCAAGTTTATACTTCAACAT
>BRYE01000011.1:1895000-1897500 GCA_030159115.1 Actinidia arguta var. hypoleuca | reverse complement strand
TGTATTTAACAGATTCGGGGTGTTACAAGAGCAGTCACAGGTTAGAGGGTCACCTACTTGCTACCAGTGTGGTCAAGTTGGTCATGTCATGCAACAATGCACACAAAGGAAGAACAATCAAGGAGCGACAGGATCTCAACAGCCTACGCAGTCAGTTCAAGCCTCGAGAGCCACACCAGCATTTACGTCAGTGTAATCTTCCTATCAGTCAGGACCATAGGCTTTAGGTCAACAAGGTCAGAGGACCCAGGGCCGAGTCTACGCGATGACATCAGCAGCTAGATCGTCAGAGATAGAAGGACAATATGAGTCACTACTCGATACCTCTGTCGTACAAGGTACCTTCCTTGTGTTTAATTCTTGGGCTTGTGTTCTCATCGACATGGGAGCATCGCATCATCTTTTGCCTTAGCATTGGAATTAAAGATAGAAGTATTAGATTCAGTACTTTTGTTAGACACTCTAATTGGAAGTAGATCAACCTTGAGATGAGTTTCTAAATCTTGCAAGGTTGAGATCGTCGATCAACGTTTTGTGTTCGATTATATAGTGTTAGACATGACTAGTTTTGACACGATCCATGGTATGGATTGGTTGACTAGCTATCGTGCGACGATAGATTATTTTCAGCATCGAGTTACCTTTTGTACGCCCGAGGGTGACCGTTTTTACTTTATGAGAGATCGGGGTTGTAGCATTACTCCATCGTCTACCGATGCGCATAGACAAGGAGAATTTAATTTTCTTTTCGCAGCTTGTTTGATTGATGAGAGTAATGTAGTTAGTGTGGTTTTGCCACCGGTCGTTTGTGAATTTCTGGATGTCTTTTCTGAAGATCTAATAGAATTACCACCGCATCGGGAGATTAAATTTTCCATTGATGCTAAAACAAATGCTTTTGGCTGAAGATGTTAAAATTAGCTCTTTTTGGAAGGAAACCCATGTCGTAGTATAGGATTTTCATGTTATTTTGCTTTTATTTCTTGTTTTTATTTTATTTGTATTTAATGCAATTGTTGTCTAAAAAGTCCATGTTTTGCGGTATTGTATTCTCATTCCTTTTATTTTTCGTACCTGTTCTTATGTATTGAGGACAATGTAATATTTAAGTTAGGGGGTGAGAAGCTTGGTATTTTCTAGACTAAGGGAAATTTGTTTTCCGAATCTTATAAGCATGGTTGATTGAATTAAATGTTTAGCCTAAATTATGTATGTCCTTCGAGCTTGTTTGATCATTCACATGCTGATTTGATGCCACGAATTCATATATTGTTGCCATAAATACACATACATGATATAGTTGCGAGTTGAGTTTTTACTTGTTTCTGTAATGCATAAGATAAAGTGAAGATTTATAGGACACCAATGTTAAAATTTTGAGCCTACTATCTTTGTTTATGGAAATTAATTTATTCATCTTTCGCATTGATTACAACATGAGCATATATACATTGCACTTTGTACCAATTTTGAACAAATTGTCAAAAATGAGAATGAGACAAAGGCATTCATTTGAAACTAAGACCACAAAATTGATAAATTAGTCACTTGTACCCAATTTGAGCCTTATACACTGTTACCATTTTATTATATAGCCCAGGATAACCTTGAGTGTCGGGATGGAGTGGTGGCGGTATGGTTTTAGTGAAAATTGTGACTATAGGGTCCGAATTTTAGAGAACTAGAAAACAAGGGGTCAAAGTATAATTTTATTTTTAAGTTTTGCCCACTACTGTAGCAAAGACAGGTTCCAAAAAAGAAAGAAAAAATTGAAAAAAATTATACGATTGGCTCAATATTATATTTCTGCCACCAAAATGATATCTTGAAGGAGCAGAAGAGGGTGAGGAAGGAGAATGTGCAGATAAAACGGATGCTTAATTTTTTTTATAAAATCGGGGCAACGGTGGCAAGTAGTCTAACCAAACCATATTTTGGCCACCTTCGTATGTCAATTTGGAGTCATCCTTTCATTTATTTACCCATGGTCGTTACAATCCAAAATGATCTTGTTAACTCCTTTTGACAATTTATTTATATTGGTATAAGGTGTTTTGCAATGGCTGTGTGAATGTTGTTTTAATTTTGTGTCATTTGTGTTGATGTTTTTCATTTTAGTGCAAGCATGTTAATAATTGATTCGTTTCTTATATTTACTCATACATGCTTGTTAGGGATGAAACCGTAGAACTCTAGTGATTTCATTGTTGAGTGATTCACCCAACGAGGTTTGGAATCGAAGCTCATGAATCTATATGCATGCATGTCCTATTTTGATGATTCTTGTACGATTATTGTCTTAGATTTTTGACTTTGATATATGGATTATATGAGTTAGTTGGTAGATGGATGTGATAACCAAGTTTGTGGGCATAATAAATCAAACGAAAACATACATTTCATTTGGCCTATGCTTTGTGATTTGTAGTTATTTTGCTAGGGTCTAGAAAAAAGCCAAGTTGGGGGTGTGGGTGTTAGGCCTCGTGAACGAAAAAAGAAA
>BRYE01000011.1:1850000-1860000 GCA_030159115.1 Actinidia arguta var. hypoleuca | reverse complement strand
GGTAATCGGCCAAAAATAAAAAACATTTTTCTTTCAATATTTCTACATTCTTGTTCTGGTTTATATGCTTGTTTGAGCACTTGCTGCTTTATGTTCTTCGGTTTTGCTCCTCTTGCAATTCAAACTTCAGAAACATTTGCATACTTTTAGTCCCTAGTTTTACCAGGATAATTACGTCTGTTAACTACATGTACTTCAATTGCACCACCAAGAAGCATGGGTGTGAATCATATGGGTGTGAATCAAACGAGTATTCCCAACATTTTGCTCATCCATTTATCTTTATCATAGATATGATTCTGGACTTTTGAACTGGTCATTGTCAAATACCACCGAGCTTTTTCCATGTGGTTTCGATCTCGCAACTGTTTTCTATTCACAATAGTTCACATTCATCTTTGACCTCCAGTTTATTTTTTTCTCTTTCTTCAGTTGCAGCTTCCTCCTGATGTGGAGTCCGCCTTACTGCAGCAAGTGCTGAATCTCACCCCGGAGCAGCTTAGTTCACTGCCACCCGATCAGCAGCAACAGGTCATTCAGCTCCAACAGATTCTCAGGTGAGTTCAGTTCCAGCAAACCTATTTATTTGACAAGGTGTCGTGTAAACAAGCCCGCAACAGAGCGTCTACCATCAGCCCCGAGCTAATTTTTTCTTCGTCAGAAGTTCCTGGGATTAAATCTCACATAATTGTAAAATGATTCGTCAAGAACAGATTGAGGTGAGGATCGTAGATGCGAGAGGAACTATTTATATTCATGCAACGGTTACGAGCTTGTGATTAGCAAATGTGAATACAATAGTGAGAGAGAGAGAGAGAAATTTTGGGTTATGTTCTCATTTCTATATATATGAAATAATTGCTCCCTTTCTTTGTTATTCAATGTTGGTTTGCATGAGTTGTAATGACATAAGCTTTTAAGTTTGCTCATTAGATTTATATGAAGTTATGAACTATTCTTTCGCTTAGTTTTTTTTTTGCATTATTATTCTACTGTGTACCTGCGTTTTTTTTGTTGGGTGTTTCGTTTACTTTTCTGATAAGAGCATATTAAAAGGAGAAATGCTACGATTATAACAAATAGTGTACAACATTTGTACATTATTTGTCCCACCTAAATAGTGTACAAATGAAATGACGTCGTTTCACTAAACCTCTCGCGTTTTGCCATAAATGGAACGACGTCGTTTTGCATTTATTTAGTCAAAATGATGTTATTTTGAGAATATTGTATAAATATTGTATACTATTTATTGTAAACGTAGCATTTCTCCTAGAGATTGGTAAGCTCTGAGAGGATGACTTTTGACCTTTAAATTTGATGGATGGAGAAAAATATAGAAGAGAAAAATTTAATAGGAAAATTACACGGAACTCCTCTTAAATTTATATTTAATATATTTTTTTCTCTCACCTTCTAAAAATTACAGTTTTATCTCCCAAGTTTAAAGTTAAATTATATTTCTCCCTTTGTTGGTGGACTGTTAAGTCGACTAACACATATCAATGATGTCACCAATAAAAATTGATAAAAGCCCATTTTTTTCCCTCCATGCAATTACTCTCTCTCTCTCTCTCTCTCTCAATCATATTTCTCTCTCTCCTTCCCAATTGTCTTTGATTTGCCCAAAAATATTCCCCTCTTATCTTAATTACCCAAACAAATCCCTATTTTTCTTTTAATTACCTACAAAAATTCATATTTCTCTCCCCCTCTCTTTCCTATTTCTCTCTTAATTACTCTAACAAGTTCCTGTTTCTTTTTTGTGTACCTAAAAAAATTCCTGTTTATCTCTCTCCTATTTTTCTTTTAATGACCTGAAAGAATCGTATTTCTCTCTATCTCCTATTTGTCTTTTAATTAGTTAAAAGATTTCTTATTCCTCCCTCTCCCTCTCCCTCTCCCTCTCCCTCTCATAATTACCCAAAAAATTCCTACTATTTCTCTCCATTACCCTCTTCACTAGATTTTTCATTAATTACCATTTAAAAACGATGGCCGTCGCCTGTCGAGCTTGCCGCTGCCGGTTGCTGGTTGAGATTGCCGCCTCGCCGGTCGCGAATAGAAAGAGAGAGACCCACCACGTACATGTCGCGTAAAAAGGTATAGAGACCCACCACGTCGCCGGTTCGCGCACAAAGCAGAGAGACCGCCGCCATTGCCGTTCTCCCTAGGGTCCGCCGCTGCCGTTGGCTGGTTCTCGCAGACATCATCAATGACCTAGGGTTGTGGCCGCTGCTGCCATTATCCGGTTCTCGCAAACATCGTCAACGACCTAGGGTAGTGGCCGTCGCTCGCTGCTCTCTGGTCATGGTCAAATTCATCCCCAATTGTCTGTGCTTGTTCGACAGTGATGTTGGTTAGATTCATCCAAATGCTCAGATTTATCCCCATTTGATATTGTTATAATTTAAGAGTGAAAGATATACTGAAAACTTAAGTCAATTTATTCATTATACTCAAGCATCTTAAATAGATGAATACTTGAACTAACTTTACACTAATTTAAGAACTAACTAATTGAATCAAAAAAGTAGGAACTGAATCAAAACAAACTTATCCCACTAGCCTGATACTCCTATAAAATTGGTAAAAGAAACAGACTCCTAAAGACTAGGACAAATAAAGACTTATTCAAATAACAAAATACAACTAAACTCCTAACACCCTCCCTTAAATTGAGTGTTCTACAGACAATCAGTTTAGAAAGAGTTTTTCACCAGCCCAGCCCCTCAAGCAACTTGTCCTTCTCGTCTTGCTTGTTGCCGAGTAACCTTGCAGCTCCCTCCCTCAAACTGGATCCTCCATTGGACAAACACCAAGCAATTTGCTTCACTAATGTGGCCAACTTAAGGGTTTTGGTTATAATATCTGCAACTTGATCTTCGCTTTTGCAAAAGATAAGATCAATGGTTCCATCCTTTGAGAGATCTCGCAAAAAATGATATCGCACGTCAATATGTTTACTTCTCCCAAGTAGAACTGGATTTTTCGAAAGTTTGATTGTTGAAGTGCTATCGCAGTAGACCTTCGTGGCACTCTCTTGATTTTGTCATTTAAATAAGTCTTTATTTCACTTTTGCAAAAGATAAGATCAATGGTTCCATCCTTTGAGAGATCTCGCAAAAAATGATATCGCACGTCAATATGTTTACTTCTCCCAAGTAGAACTGGATTTTTCGAAAGTTTGATTGTTGAAGTGCTATCGCAGTAGACCTTCGTGGCACTCTCTTGATTTTGTCATTTAAATAAGTCTTTATTTGTCCTAGTCTTTAGGAGTCTGTTGCAGCAAAACAAGGAAGTATATCACTCTGAATAGATAAAGGAATCATTCGATTTGCTGTCATACTAACCTGAGTAATCAGTCCCTTCCTTGGATCTTGAATACGACACACTCCATCCTTAATGATGATCTCGTATCCCTTTTCTTGACGTTGACCCACACTCAACAGATTGCTTTTTAAACCCGGTACATAAAACACATTTGAAATTGCCTAAAATGTTTTTTGAAATGTTTGGATTTGAACGTTGCCCCTTCCCCATTACAGAGATAGTTGAACCATCTTCGAATTTTACAGACGAACGGTAGGACTCGTCTAATTTAGAGAAAATAGACTTGTTCCCACACATATGATTGCTGGATCCTGTGTCCAAGTACCACGTGCTTTGGCCGGTCTCCTCAGCTACATTGCAAGCCATTAGAAGAGAAATTTCCTCTTCCTTCTCTGCTTCCTTCTCTGCGAAATTTGATTTTGCTCCCTTTCCTTTGTACATCTTTGTCCGACATTCAGAACGGTAGCGGCCGAACCGGTAACATCTGTAACATTTGACTTTGGATTAGTCAAATGTTTTTGATTCCTGGTCACCGCCATGATCATCCTGTCGCCTTTGGTGTCGAGAGCTCGATTGTCATGTCTCGAGTGATCATTATTGTTGTTGTTGATTCCTCCTTTTCCACGCCCGGAACCCTTTTGAGCGTTGCTTGATGATTGTTGTAGTTGCAATGCTTGCTCCACTACTTCATGCTGATTGATCCGTTGCTCATGAACAATCCGCGAACTCATCAATTCTTCAATCGAAAGAACATCAAGATCCTTCGATTCCTCAATTGAGCAGACCACGTGATCAACCTTTTTGCTCATTGATCGAAGAATCTTCTCAACGACAGTAATATCTTCCATCTTTTCTCCACTCGATCTCATCTTGTTCACAATAGACATGGTTTTGGAGAGATATTCCTCCATTGACTCTGTCAGCTACATGCGAAGAGTCTTAAATTGAGCACGAAGTGCTTGAAGTTGTGCTCGTTTCACCTTTGCATTGCCACGGTACTTTAGCTTCATTGCATCCCATATTTGTTTCAAAGTATCTTTGGTAAGAATGGTCTCCAGGATTGTGCGATCAATGGCCTAGAATAGGTAGTTCTTTGCCTTCAAGTCCTTCAATTTGATTTCCTCCAACTTCACTTTTTGAGCATCCGTCAAAGTGCTGGACTCTGCTAGTTCTATATATCCTACTTCAATGAGATGCCAATATTCTTTGGACCTCAAGAAGTTTTCCATCAGCATGCTCCAATAATCAATAATCATAATGACCATCAAATCTGGGTGTAGCAGGCTGCACAAAATTCTCTGTCGACATTGGAAGAGAACCGCTGCTATGGTCCAGAAAAACAAGAGGGAGTAGATAAGAGCTTTAACTCTTCGATACTTTCTACGTCTCCTGTTTTGAAGCAGGCTCTGATACCATTGTTATAATTTAAGAGTGAAAGATATACTAAAAATTTAAGTCAATTTATTCATTATACTCAGCATCTTAAATAGATGAATACTTGAACTAACTTTGCACTAATTTAGGAACTAACTAATTGAATCAAAAAACTAGGAATTGAATCAAAACAAGCTTATCCTACTAGCCTGATACTCCTATAAAATTGATAAAAGAAACAGACTCCTAAAGACTAGGACAAATAAAGACTTATTCAAATGACAAAATACAACTAAACTCCTAACAGATATGCCATATTGAGCCCTAATTGATAACCAATCTCTCTCTCCAAACCCAATTGGATTGATTTTACAACCACATTGAAATTATTTGGACGAGTCTCAAACCCAATTTGGTTTGTGTAGTTAGTGTGTATGTTATTAGTGTCGATGAATTTTGGATTTGTGTGTATTTGATTAGTGTTGACGATTCTCTCATACCTAAATTGAAAAAAAATGAGAAAATCAAACCCAGCAAAATAAGATTTTGGGATTGTGTATTTGATTAGTATTGATCATTCTCTCATACCCAATTAGAATTGGGATTCTGGATCTCTCTCTTATCTCTCTTTCTAAGATTTTATTTTAGTTCTTTGTACTGGTAATGGTGGCAAGGGGTGGTTTGGCTGGTGGAGGGATGTCAATTAGGAGAGGAGAGGAGAGGAGAGGAGGGGCAGTATAGAAAAGAGGGCAATTGTGTAATTTTGTGTGTTTAAGTGAGGGTATTAAGGTCATTATATGTTTTCCATTACTTTAGTGAGGAGACAAACACTAATAGGGGAGGTCAGTGTAATTTATAAAAGGTGAGGAGAAAATCTGTATTAAGCCTAAATTTCAGGCGAGGTCATTGTAATTTGCCCAAATTTAACCTTGAAATGCAAATAACTTGTAATCTATACATTATTTTCCATGGCATAGGTACCATTAAAAAGAGATTCACAATTTCTTCAAAATAAAACCAATAATGATTGAAAATGCTAAAAAATGATAATTCAAAATTTTGGAGGGAATAAGATAAATGATTGAATTTTAGGTACATTTGAGTGAGCTATTTGAAAGTAAAAGTAGAAATAAATGATTGTGGTTGGAGTTGACATGAATAATAAAATTTTGGAGGGAATATGATAAATGGTTGAATTTTAGGTACATTTGAGTGAGCTGTTTGAAAGTAAAGGTAAAAATAAATGATTGTGGTTACAGTTGATATGAATAATAAAAGAGTAATAATTTTCATAGTGAAAAAATAATCCAAAATTGGTTATATATTTGTATTGATTGGTTGATATTTGGTAGGTCTCACACAACAATCAATCAAAGTTAAACATCTAGTCACTTTGAGTTTTAATTTTCGCTTTAAATAGTAGTGCTGATATTAAAACACTCTAAAATTATATTTTTAATAAATTATATTATTTTAATCCTCCAAAATAGAGTATTAGATTCTAGATGTGGCTAAAACTTGTTGAAAGGGAAATTAATGTTGCTTCACACAAATTCACATGGGTCTATGAAACTCACTCAAATGGTCATGTTTTTCCGAGCCAAATAAGCATGGTGCGTAAGATCCAGAGTCAGCCCTGAGATGAAGCCAATTCAGTCCAGACTTTAAACTTTCCAAAATCAGCCTAAAAATAGGGCCCCAAATATTTAGGACTTTTAGTATATCAGGCTAAAAATAATATTAACGTGTTTGTATCGACAAGACGAGTCATACGAATAAAAAATAGACACCAAAAACTCATCACGCGCCCTCACGCACGCGCCTCCTATTTGTCGGCACGCGAGATCCGTTCTCACTCACGTGCCGTTAATGAAGACGGCGTGTGGACCTTACTCGCCCACACGCCAATACAGGTTTTGTCCATAAATTATACTTCCAATCCCTTAAGTTTTATAAAAATAAATTTTCTTAAGTTTTATAAATTATACTTTGATAAATTACAGTTTAGTGACTATGGACTAATTTTAAAATTTCAGATCGAATTAAAATTAGGGATCCATTTAAATATAAGATTACTTACTATTTAAAAAATTAATAATATAAATATATGAATATATTTTGATTAAAAAAATTATATAAAATAGACGCTCTCAATCCTAATCCTTTTAAAAATTGTTGCTCTGCGCTCCCGCTTCTCGAATTTGTGACTTAGGGCACCACACGTACCGGTTTAAAAAATGATAAGTAATTTTTGCGTTTTTAATATTTTAAATTCTTGTAATTATATTTTTTTCATGTTAATCTATTTTTTTTAATTTTTGTTCGAATAAAACCTATAGAGGGTGGTGGGCCCGGTCTTCAAAATTTGCTTTGGACCCCGAATAACTCAAGGTTGGCCCTGAGATTTCTTGACAAAATGTAAAGAAATTAACAAGTATTATAAGTAAGAAACCCAGCCATTAAGGCAGATATCTTAAGTGAGAAACTCAGCCATTCAGGTGGATAAAGAAGAGTGAAAGTATTTGAATTGAGGCAAGTATATTGATGAACAAATTAAACTACAAGTGTTTGAATTTAAACTAAGGAAGAAAAAAAAAACTAAGTCTAAGAATTCTTCAAAGCTAAGAAAACCATTCTAAGTGTTTTTACTCACTTAAAAATTCGATTATTTGTTCAATGGCAATCATCCTATTTATAGAGGGAGGAATCTAGGAAAATTGTGTGGCCGAAAGTCCATAAAAGCTGTATTCTCTTCCTTTTTTGCCGACCTAGTCTGACTAGTCCAGGTTTTGTCCGACCAATCGAGCTAATGCAGTTTGATTGCTTGATTGGACCGGTCGGGCTTTAGCTCTCCTGCTTCTATCTTTTCCTGGACTGGTAGAGAATTTATGGACATGTCCATCTTTGGAAATTTAGTTGCCGATGCTTCCTGGAGTGGTAGAGATGAGGCTGGACTAGTCGGGCAGTGGATGTTTAGCTTTTGTTGAATTCTAAACTGTTTGGGCAGTAGATGTTTAGCTTCTGTTGAATTCTAAACTGTTCGGGCAGTGGCTGGACCGGTCGGACATGACTTATTCTGGCTTCCTGCTTTAAACCCTAGCTCACCACTTATCTTCCATTTGTCTTGATTCTTTGTGTTTCAACTATCTTCTTAACATTGTTTTGTCATGCAAAACACTCGATTCTACTTGTACTGCACAAGATATAAAATAAACAATTAATGCATATTTTGAAATCAAATAAGGAGAATTGAATCTAAAAAGTTATAAATGTATGACTTACATCACACGTTGACCTACGGAGGTGTGGATCTGTATGATACCCAACTATGGGCTCGGTCATAGTGCATGATGTTTGTTTCAAGAATCATGTTGACTATTATATGCATGGTCAAATGACAAGTTTTAACATGAACTATGACATATGATACCTGACTAAGGGCGGACACAAGTATTAGCTGAATTTTCAACATGTTGTTTCAAACTATCAAATGTTTTAGTTTATGTTACGTTATGATATATTACATGCATCTAACCTCGTATTTTCATGTCTTCAATATGTATATCAAAAACTTATATTGGAGATTATGGTTATACGCTAAGCAATCATGCTTAAATATTATTTTTGACAATATTTTAGGAAACAAAAGCAAATAAGTGGAGTAGATCGATAACTACACGTTTTGAAGTTCATGTTAAACAATGTAAATTTTAAGATAAGTTATGTCATGTCATGTAACGAGGATAGTAGATTTAATGTTGTCTAACCTAGACCATAATATCTGAAGCCTTTTGAGGATGTAATATATGTAAGTATCTATAAATGATATAAATATACAGTCTTTCTACCGATACGAGCATATATTTTAAGTGAATGAATTTAATATTGATTTTCTATTGTTCCAAAAATAAATATACACGTTTTGCTTCAGCACATTAAAAAAAATTAAAGAAAAAGGACCACGGAAAGGCGTGATGCCTCCTAGCGCTGCGTGGAGCCTCACGGGTGTGAGGGGGTTGTCACAGTGATCCCTAAGCACATCAAGGGACAGAATGCGACTTGCACGATGAGCTTTCTTTTGATAGCCCTATGCTTGGATTGAGACACTGGCGATATGATTTGCTAGCTACCAACCTTCCTATAGGCACATGGATGGGACAACACTCAACTCACTAACACAGAAGTTAACGCATCCAAGCACGAGCTGAGCTGTAGTTTGTCTAATGATATGACAATTAGACGCGTCTAGACAAGCGCCGAATTGTGCTATATAAGACCGGGCCTTATGTATACAATTTCTTGTGTGCTCTAAGCATAAAACTCTCTCTCTCTATATACTTTTGTTTTCTATGGTCATCTAACTTGATCGTCGGAAAGTCATTGTGGGACAGTTCTGACGACCTTTCTTACTGTTTTTGTATTGCAGTTTGGACCTAACAACCAACAACCAACAACAACCACCATCAACCACTCGTATACTACCGCAGATGTCTATATTCGATTTCCTCTTCTTCATTTTTAGTCCCCACAAAAAAAAAGTTTAAAAAATTTATACGCACACTTTTACACATATTTATATACATTCTTAGACATTGTGCTCTTTTTATACCTTCTTGTTACAATGTTCCCAAATAAAATATGAATAATTTAGAGAAATTTTATAAATTATTGTGCTAATTATTTAAAAATTTAAATTACAGTATTAATAACGATATTGATTTCATTATCGATAATGCAACCATTTATCACCCAATATAAGATTTTAGTGAAAGGCCCGAATGATACGTGTATCAGCTGTTCACGCCAGTCGACGCGAGCATTACCACCGTCCTCAACTTCTTCACGCCACAAGTCGGGGAGACCTATTTCAAACGAATCCCAAATATCAGCAAAGAACGGTGACCCGAACCACGGGTCCCACACCCGCCCCGGTACCACCCACTGCACCCCTGCGGATCCCATTCTCTCTCTCTCTCTCTCTCTCTCTCTCTCTCTCTCTCAATCCCAAAGGTCTATAGGTGAAATGAGACTATCGAATTGCAATATCTACTAGCTTCGTGTGGATTGTGGAAGTGTCCCGAGCATCACCACCTCGTGTGCTGCTCATGGCCATGTCCTGCCACGTGGGATGGTTGATGTCCTGCCACCATCTTAAATGACACAGATTGAAAAACAATTGAAAAATGTTATTAACATAAATATTTATATACAAAATGTATAATTTTTTTACATAATTTATGTAGACCCCACATATCATGTGTCAGATTGGATGTATGTGAAAGCGTGGGTACAC
>BRYE01000011.1:1810000-1832500 GCA_030159115.1 Actinidia arguta var. hypoleuca | reverse complement strand
GGTGAAGAGCAGGGAGACCATTGAGGAAGCAAGCCTTCAACGGGGGCGAGCTGCCTCATTGGATACTGAAGTCTCTCGCCTGCAGCAGTTATCCGCCGATCTGGAGCGGCAACTGGCCGAGTCCCGAGCTCGGGAACAGTAGGTCGGCGACGAGTTCGCCAAACTAAAGGCTGAAAGGGACTCCTTCTCCGACAGCCTGTCAAAGGCAAGGCTTTTAGTTGAAGACTTGAGGGGGAGAGTGGAGCGTGCAGGAAAGCTGACTGTTGAAGAATTCAAATCTTCGTCAGATTTCTCCGAGGCTGTCGAAAGTGCCTCCTCAAAATACTTTGGCGAAGGGTTTAACTTCTGTAAACGACAGCTTTGTCACCACCATCCCGACCTGGCCATAGACTTGGAGGAAATGCGTCTCGACCTCGCCCTACTTAACGAGGAGGATGAAGGGGAAGGGGAAGGGGAAGGGGGCGAGGAGGAAACGGTCGAAAAAGGAGATGCAAACCCTCCGGGCGACGCAGCTCCTCAAGGCGTTGACAACCCTCCCCCTTTATCATAAATGTAAATGTAATTTGTAATTCGAATTGTCATGAATATAAATGTTGATTTTTTCCTCGGTAATATTGAATATATTTTGGCGACGTGCAATACTTTAATGTTTTCATAATTCTTTGATTAATGGCAAACTAGGATAGGAAAGGTCATTTTTTATTGACCTGGCGACTTTTAAATTTGGCGATCAAGATGCCTCCATCTTTCGATGAGCTGGCGATCTTGAATAGGCGACCAAGATGCCTGTCATCTTTCGATGAACTGACGATCTTGAATAGGCGACCAAGATGCCTCCGTCATCTTTCGATGAACTGACGATCTTGAATAGGCGACCAAGATGCCACCGTCATCTTTCGATGAACTGGCGATCTTGAATAGGTGACCAAATGCCTCCGTCATCTTTCGATGAACTGACGATCTTGAATAGGCGACCAAGATGCCTCCGTCATCTTTCGATGAACTGGCGATCTTAAATAGGTGACCAAGATGCCTCCGTCATCTTTCGATGAACTGGCGATCTTGAATAGGCGACCAAGATGCCTGTCATCTTTCGATGAACTGGCGATCTTGAATAGGCGACCAAGATGCCTCCGTCATCTTTCGATGAACTGGCGATCTTGAATAGGCGAAGTTTTATTACTTCATCCTGTACTTTGTCATCTTCCTTCATCCTGTACTTTGTTATTAAAATAAACTGAAGAAGTTTTATTACTCGGAATAAAATATAAGAGTTACAAGTATTTTGCCCAAGGGAGTTATTGGAAATATTTCTTCAATTGCCCAAGGGAGTTATTGGAAATATTTTTTCAAATGCTCAGCGTTCCAAGGGTGGGGGAGTGCTTTTCCGTTCATGTCTTCCAGCCAATAAGTTCCCGGTCTAGTTACCTTAACGATCTTGTAAGGACCTTCCCATGTTGGTCCTAATTTCCCAGCATTTGGTTCTTTGGTTGATAGGGTAACTTTTCGCAGAACTAGGTCGCCAGGTAGGAATGATCTGTGTTTGACCCTCTAGTTGAAATATTTGGCGACTTGATGCTTATAAGCTGCTTGGCGTATGCCTGCTTGCTCCCGCTTTTCCTCAAGGAGGTCGAGGTTGAGTCTCAGCTCGTTATCGTTGCTATCTTTATCAAAGTTTGAAGTTCTGAAACTCGGGATTCTAATTTCGACAGGTATCACTGATTCAGTTCCGTAAACCATGGAATAAGGCGTTTCACCAGTAGGAATCCTGCTAGTAGTGTGATATGCCCATAATATGCTCGGCAAGTCTTCTACCCACTCTCCTTTGAATTTCTCCAATCTCGTTTTCAAATTTCTGAGGATGGTTCTATTAGTGACTTCTACTTGGCCATTGGCTTGAGGGTGACCGGGCGAGGAGAAATGATGTGATATGGCGAGGTCCGAGCAGAATTTCCTGAATTCATCATTGTCGAATTGCCGGGCATTGTCTGAAATGAGAACTTTGGGAATTCCGAATCGGCAGATGATACCTTTCCAAACAAAATTCCTCGTATTCTTTTCCGTGATTCTGGCCAGCAGTTCTGCTTCTACCCATTTTGTGAAGTAATCAATAGCTACGATTAAGAACTTCCTCTGTAATGGAGCTTGAGGCAAATGCCCTAGTATGTCGATTCCCCATTGGGCGAATGGCCAGGGGCTGGTAATTGGCACCATCTCGGTATGGAGAAGGTGGCTAGATGGAGCGAACCTCTGGCATTTGTCACATTCCCTGGTGTATTTCGCTGCATCCTGTCCCATCTGGGGCCAAAAGTAGCCTTGGCGAATCGCCTTTCGTACCAGCGACCTCGCCCCCGAATGATTTCCAAAGATGCCTTCGTGGATTTCTCTCATCACATAATTGGCTTCTTCAGGTCGGAGACATCTTAGGAGGGGACCAAAGAAAGATCGTTTATATAAAATTCCATGAAGTAGGCAGAACCTTGCAGATCTATGGCTAATTCGGCGAGCTTGGAGTTTATCTGCTGGTAACGTACCGTTCCGAAGGTAGGTGGCGATCTCATCCATCCAGGTCGGATTTATTTCTGTTGTACAGATGGATTTGGCGACCTCAATGCTTGGTTTGGACAAGAATTCTAACGGTATACTTCTGTCTGATATAAAGTCAAAAGCTGAAGCGAGATTGGTTAGGGCATCTGCTTTTCTATTTTCTTCTCTGGGGATTTGTTGAATGGTGAACTTTTTGATCTTCTGAGTTAAGCATTTGACTTCGTCCAAATATGCTGCCATTCGTACGTCCCTGGCGAGGTAATCTCCCTGAACCTGGTTGGCCACTAGTTGAGAATCGCTGTAGGCTTCAATTGATTGGACTCCTAATCTTGTGGCGACCCGTAATCCGGTGAGGAGGGCTTCGTACTCAGCTTCGTTATTGGTGACTTTAAACCCAATCCGTATGGCGTATTCCATCTGTTCACCTTCCGGAGTTTGGAGAATAAGCCCTGCACCGCATCCGTGTTGATTGGAAGACCCATCAACATACAATGTCCATTTGTCGAGCCTCTCCCCCGAGCTGTCGAGACTGTTCTTCGAGCTTCTGAGGTCCTTTTCTGAGTTGCGAATCCCTTCCTCTGAGAATTCTAGATTGGGCTTGTGAGTGGATTCAGCCACGAAGTCGGCTAAAGCCTGGGCTTTTATTGCCGTCCTCAGTTTGTAGTTAATATGGAATTCGCTCAACTCAATGGACCATTTCAGGAGTCTCCCCGAGGTATCGGGTCGTTGAAGAACTTGTTTTAACGGTTGATCGGTTAACACGGTGATGAATGGGCTTGAAAACAATGGCAAAATTTTTTGGCGGCGATCAGGAGGGCGTAGGCGAGCTTTTCAATCATTACGTATCTGTTCTCAGCACCTATCAGGACCTTACTAACATAGTATACCGATTTCTGAACATGGTCCTCTTCTCGGATGAGTACGACACTTACTGCGGTGGCCGAAACGGCGAGGTATATGAACAATTCTTCCCCCGTGGTCGGAACCACAAGCAGAGGAGGCGACCCTAAATGTTTTTTGAGCTGTTGAAAAGCTTCCTCCGATTCTCTTGTCCACTGAAAATTTTGATTTTTCCTTAGGATTTTGAAGAACGGTAGACATTTGTCTGCCGATTTGGAAATAAATCGATTGAGGGCGGCAACTCGCCCAGTTAACTGCTGGACTTCACGAATATTTCTGGGCGAGCTCATCCCGAGCAGAGCTTGAATTTGGTATGGATTAGCTTTAATTCCCCGTTTGGTTACCAAGAACCCTAAAAATTTTCCGGATGATATGCCAAAAATGCATTTGGAAGGATTCAACATCATCCTGTGTTTCCTCAGAATGTTGAAAGCTTCTTCAAGGTGGGCGACGTGCTTTGCTGCTTCAAGACTTTTAACGAGCATGTCGTCTATATATACTTCCATGGTCTTTCCGATCAGCTCTTTGAACATTTTGTTCACCAATCTTTGATAAGTAGCCCCAGCATTTTTGAGACCAAATGGCATGACCTTGTAGCAGTACAATCCTCGTTCCGTGATGAATGAAGTTTTCTCTATGTCAGGAGGAAACATCTTGATCTGGTGATATCCCGAAAAGGCATCCATGAAGCTAAGAAGCTCGTGCTTAGATGTGGTGTCGACTATTAAATCAATTTTTGGTAGTGGAAAACTGTCTTTTAGGCATGCTTTGTTGAGATCAGTGTAGTCCACGCATACTCTCCACTTTCCCCCCTTTTTTGGGGCGACGACGACATTAGCTAACCAATCCGGATAGTGGGCTTCCTTGATAACCTTAGCTCTGATGAGTTTGGCGACCTCTTCGTCGATAACTCGAAGCCGCTCAGGGGCGAATTTCCTTCTCTTCTGGCGGACTGGAGGATTTGCCGGGTTGGTCTGTAATTATGCATGGCGACCTGGGGATCTATCCCCGGGACGTCGCCTTGGGACCAGGCAAAAACGTCAAAATTTCTTTTTAAGAATTCCACCAAAGCATTGCGCAGTTCTTCGGCAAGTTCCGTTCCGATCATAACGTGGCGATTAGGAAATTCCGGATGGATGGAAATTGGGATAGTTTCTTCAAGGGGCTTAGTGTTTTCGGTTTCTCGGGGGTCCATCAAGACCACCTGTTCCACCTCGTCCCTTAAAGATTCCATCTCGCCATCGTTGATCGGTAATTGCTATTGGGTATTCGGTACCGGGAGGGTCTCGACTTTCATGGCCGAGATGAAACATTGTCTGGCCATTTTTTGGTCGCCCCGCACTTCACCCACTCCTACTGAGGTGGGGAACTTCATCTTCAGGTGGTAGGTTGAGGTAATCGCTCTAATCCCGCCTAGAGTTGGGCGTCCTAAAATGGCATTGTAGGGGGAAGGGCAATCAACTACAATGAAGTCCTGCCAAACAGTAGTTTGGCGAGGTTCTGTCCCCAAAGTAACCGGCAACTTAACCCATCCCAGTGGATGAGTCAGATTTTCTCCAAATCCCACCAAAGGCGTCATAAAGGACTGCAACTTGTCGAGCCCTATCTTCATTTTTTCAAATGCGGAGATGAACAGAATGTCAGCCGAACTACCATTGTCGACCAAGATTCTTTGGACGATAAAATTGGCGATGATGCCCGAAACGACCAGGGCGTCGTCATGAGGTAGGTGCAGGCCTTTCAGGTCATCATTGTTGAAGGTAATGGGTGGGTGGACATCGGCCATTGGCAGGGAGAGGTTGTAAACTTCTGCGAATAGCATTCCTGCACTTCTGGCGTGCCTCTTTCTGGATGAATTCGAGCTTCCTCCGGATCCAAACCCACCGTGTATTACCTGAATGTCTCCAGCAGTAGGTCGATTGTCGCCGTACCTTCTTTCCGGTGAATTGGGGGAATGGCGATCCCCAATGTACTTTCTCAGATACCCTCTTTTAATGAGGTCGGCTATTTGCTCCTTTAGATAAAAACAGTCTTTGGTATTATGGCCATGGTCTCGGTGAAACTCGCAGTATTTATTTTTGTTTCTCTTCCGGGGATCAGTCTTGATTTTCGAGGGCCACTTGACGAACTCTTCATGCTTGATTTCTATGAGGACTTAGGCAATGGGAGCATTAAGCGGAGGCAACACCAGCTCAGTGCGGCGAGGTGGAGTACGAGGTCGCCTATCACTGGTCCGTCTTGAGTCCCGATTAGGCTTCTTGCTCCTTCGTTCATCGTCTTTATAATCAGATCGCCTTGTATCAGACTCTTTCCTCTTGTGGTCCTCCTTCCCTCTTCGCCTCTGTTTGGCTTCGGCCAATTCCTCCGCGGCGATGTACTTATCGGCTTTACTTTGAAGGACGGACAATGTCTCCGAAACGTTCTTGGACAGAGAATCGAACAAGGGACCTGGGCGAAGTCCCTCCATCATTGCCATGATGACCACCTTGTCACTGGGGTCTTCAACTTCTAATATAGCCTGGTTGAATCGCTTCACATAATCCTTCAAGTTTTCCGTTTCCTTTTGGTGGATGGTGAAAAGATGGAATGCGTTCTTTTGCCTGACCCTGCAGCTTATGAAATTAGCGACGAAAAGTCTGCTCAATTCACCAAATGAATCTATGGTTTCGGGAGTCAACTTTCGGAACCACGACCTTGCTGTCCCCTTTAGTGTAGCAGAAAAAGCTTTACACATGACATTATCCGAGTAACCCTGGAGATGCATCAGATTTTTGTAAGAATCCAAATGATCCATAGGATCCGTTTTGCCTTCATAGATCCCGAGCTGAGCAGGCAGTTTGAACCTGGATGACACCTTGGCTCTCATTATCCTTTGGGTAAAAGGTGATTCAGTTTGCCTGATCAAAGCGTCTACAGTTATTGAGGCACCGGTCCCCGTGTTGATGGCGTCCAGGCGAGCGTCCAGATCCCTAATTTTCTAGGAAGTGGACATGTCTTGTTCCTGATGGACCCAACGAGGGGATCTGCCCCGTCTAATTTCGTTTTCCTGTCCTGACGTTTTGCTGGATGATGACCCTGATGATGGGCTTCTTGGGCTTCTCTCCCGTCGAGGACGAGGGCTAGGAGAGAGACGGCGTCTGTCTCTTCCGGTGCTATGGTGACTTTGGGATACATTTCCTGATAGGTGAGAACGACGAGGAGCCGGAGGAGGTGGTGGTTGATTATTCGTGTTGAGATGCTGTATAAGGAGGGTATTATTTTCGTTCATGATTCTCATCTGTTCGGCCATCCCACGTATCTCATGATGAAGGCTCTCTAGATCTGGAGCTTGGCTAATGTTGGCCATTGGACGTACTCTGTTATCCAAAGGGCTGCTAGTGTTTGGTCTGGATAATAATCGGCTACGCAGGTGCATAGGAACTAGAGAACTATGGTTCCCGCAGACGGCACCAAACTGTTGTGGTAAAAATCTGGGAAAGCAACCAACAGTCAGAATTGCTCCTTGGCCTCGGCGCTGGACCTCAACTACACTGGGGCGACCTGCACAACAACGAGTAAAAGTAATCGGCCGGGGGGAGGCCGCTCAAAACCCTTCCGGCGTAAGAATCAGACCAAGGCGACCAGAAAATAAGACAGTATGGAGAGCACAATGAAAGTATGTAGCGCCTGTGTTGAGCGTACCTTTTTGGTTGTGGGGGAGCGGCCTTTATACAGACGGGAGAACTGAGTCGTGTCAGTGTTGTATGGCGAATTACTCGGAAGGATAAGTCATGGGAAAATATCCCAATTCAATCTGGAGATTAACTAGGAGGCTGCCAACTGGTAATCTGTCCGTGATTATAGGTGTCACTGTGGAGTTGGAGTCTATTGGAGACAGTTCTCTTGTAGAGGTGGAACTCTGTATGGAGATGGACTTTGAACATGTACAGGAGTGGTGATAGCAGACCTCTAATAGAGATGGAGTCCTTATGGAGAGTAAAATCTTCGAGAAGATGTCATTGCCTTGGGCGAGGTAGATCATCTCGCCCTATGGCGATGTGGAGGAAATATGCAAATGGAATGGAGCTCAATTTATTAATAATATAAGGCGACCTGGAAGGTGAGTTTGTAGATATAAGGAGACGTACCCTGTTCGGAACATTTTATGATTCATGACTTGTTCAAATTATCCCACATCAATAGTAAATTTTTGAATTTATGGAATGTATGCTTTTAAATGACACTCCTGACAAAAATTCATAGAGTCGCCCTTGGTTGTGGTTTGCGCCTTCGATTCTCTGTTCAGCTTTTGAATTTTGGGTTCACATGAGATATTTGTCGATGGTTTCTTTTGCATTCTTAACTTTTCGCAAGACCACTAGCATTTTCCCCTATTTGTGCGGTCGTTGTCATTTTCTCCCATTTTTTCATTAAAACCCGTTTGGGTTAGTTTTTTTTTTTTTTTGTTAAAAAAAAACTTGCTTTTTTTGCCTGCTTAGAGTAGGGTGGTGGTTAGATGGGTTGGGTTAATATTTGTTGGGTTATAAATGAGTTGGGTCACTAATAGATTGATGACCCATCAAAACCACGTCTTTTTGATGTCATCAATAACAAATTCGATAATTGTAGCATTTTCCTAATTTTAGTGGGTGAGCTCATGAGTTTGAGTCAAAATTTCCTCAAGAAAGTTTTAGGTAAAATAGCCTAGCTTTTTCAACTTCCCAATACGACACCAGTTTTTTTCTTTTCTTTCACTTCACTTTTTACCTTTTTAATTTAAAAGTGAAAAAATCAACTTTTTTTGGGTAGCCTGAACGGACCTAAGTTGTAACGGTGACTAGTGAGGAAATTTGTTAGTTTTGTTCTGGATGGGGATTGTGATTTGTGATCGTGTTTGGATCATAAATTTTTTTAATATTTTTTAATGAAAAATATGCTATTTTTTTTTACAAAAATCTCAAAAAACAAGTTACAAAAACCATTAATTAAATATTTTTTTAAAAAATTTATTTTACAAAACTAATTCAGACTTGAGAGGATGCACTCCTGACTCAGAGATGAATATTTTAGTGAAATGCATGGAAACAAACAAAATTTAGGAGGCGTCTAAGAAACACCAAAAGGGTGCATCCAAAGCATTTTGTGACCCAACAATGATTATTGAATAATTTATCCATAACTACTTTTCTAGTTTGGACTTTTTGCAATTAGATACTTTGTTATGTCAAACTAATCTATCGAGATCGTTTGATTAGAGTGAAAATTATGCTAAAATGAGAGAATGAAAGTGAAAGAAAATTAAGGGAAAGAAAAGGAAACGACAGAAAATCTATTCTTTTATTTGCATTTGATTAAAATAAACCCTTTTAATCATTTTCTATAGTTATTAAATTACCCTTATAATCCAATTGAAATTGAAATGAAAAAGTGAGATATTATGAAAAGTCACGTAATAGTTTGTTATTTTTACTAGAAAATAAAGTTTCCTCTTTTTTTTTTTCTTGTTTGCAAGAAAGTGAAATTCGTGTTCATATGCTGATATGAGTTATACAAGAATTTTATTAGTTTGGATGCTATTTGCAAAATTAGTTTTTCAAAACACTTTAGAAAAAGCTTGTTTGGTATTGATTTTTGAGAATTGTCAGAACAAGAATTCACTTTTGAGAAAGCATTGAAAAAGATGTTTATACTTTCAAAAATTTATTTGTTCTAAAACGTGAATAAAATACAAAAATGATTCTGAAAACAGTAACAAAACTAGATCGGTTACTGCACTTTTTCCTGTACCGGACAAAGTTCTATTTGTTCCCGCAAACCTCAAGAAAACACCAGAGAAACATGCGAGAAAATAATCGAAAACACGAATTGTATTTAACCAGTAAAGATGTTTCCATGATAGAGGAAAGAGGCATGGAAAACTGGTGAGAAAAAGCTAGAATTGTAGGGCAAACATGGTGCAGAATAGAGCTCGAAGTTGAGTCTCTCTAGAAGTCCTAGAAATTGCAGGGATAAAGATTTCGATCCTACTAATTCTGTCTATTTCTATTTTGATCCGGAGGAAAATTAAGTCAAAGGAATTGTTTTTGATGTGGAATAATCCGAACAAATCCTGAATCATAAAATGTTCCGAGCAGAGTACGTCGCCCAATATCTCCAAACTCACCTTCCAGGTTGCCTAATACAGTTAATGAGTCGAGCTCCATTCCATTTACAAATTCCTTCCAGATCGCCATAAGGGCGAGATGATTCACCACGCCCAATGCAGAGACTTCTCCTTCAAAGACCTCTCTCCAAAAGGACTCCCATCTCCATTAGAGATCTGTTATCACAAGACTCCTAACCTGATTGAAGTCCATCTCCATAAAGAGTTTCACCTCTGCAAGAGGATTGTTTCCAATAGACTCCAACTCCACAACGTCGCCTATAAATCCGGAATGATCACCAGTTGGCAGCCTCCAGATTGAACTCCAGATTTAATTGGGATATTATCCCATGCTTATCCTTCCGAGGAATTCGCCATATTACACTGACACGACTCAGTTCTCCCGTCTATATAAAGGCCGCTCCCCCACAACCAAAAAGGTACGCTCAACACACAAGCACTACACACTTTTATTGTGCTCTCCATACTGCCTTATTCTCTGGTCGCCTTGGTCTGATTCATACGCCGGAGGGGTTTTGAGCGGCCTTACCCCGGCCGATTACTTTTGATTCATTGCTGTGCAGGTCGCCCCACTTTAGCCGAGGTCCAGTGCCGAGGCCGAGGAGCAATTCCGACTGTTGGTTGCTCTCCCAGATTTTTACCACAACAGTTTGGCGCCTCTGTGGGAACGAAAGTTCTCTTTATCCTATGCACCTGCGCAGTCGACTATTATCCAGACCAAGTACTAGCAGTCCTTTGGACAACAGAACACGTCCAATGGCCAACACTAGTCAAGCTCCAGATTTAGAGGGCCTCCATCACGAGATACGTGGGATGGCTGAACAGATGAGAATTATGAACGAAAATAATACCCTCCTCATACAGCACCTCACCGCAAATAATCGCCCACTACCTCCTCCGGCTCCCCGTCATTCTCATCCATCAGGGAATGTATCCCAGAGTCACCGTAGCACCGGGCGAGACAGGTGACGTCACTCTCCCAGCCCTCGCCCTCAACGAGAGGAGAGCCCAAGAAGCCCATCATCAGGGTCATCATCCAGCAAGACGCCAGGGCAGGAAAACGAAGGGGCGAGGCGGGTCAGATCTCCTAGGAGGGCCCAGCAAGAACAAGATATATCCACTTCCCAGAAAATTAGGGACCTGGATGCTCGCCTGGACGCAATCAACACGGGGACCGGCGCCCCGATAACTGTATACGCTTTGATCAGGCAAACTGAACCACCTTTCACCCACAGGATAATGAGAGCCAGGGTGTCGTCCAGATTCAAACTGCCTACTCAGCTCGGGGTCTATGAAGGCAAAACAGATCCAATGGATCACCTGGATTCTTACAAAAATCTGATGCATCTCCAGGGTTACTCGGACGATGTCATGTGTAAAGCCTTTTCTGCTACACTCAAAGGGGCAGCGAGATCGTGGTTCCGAAAGTTGACACCTAGAACCATAGATTCATTTGGTGAACTGAGCAGACTTTTTATGGCCAATTTTATGAGTTGTAGGGTCAGGAAGAAAAACGCGTCCCATCTTTTCACCATCCACCAGAAGGAAACGGAGAACTTGAAGGATTATGTGAAGCGATTTAACCAGGCTATATTAGAAGTTGAAGATCCCAGTGACAAGGTGGTCGTCATGGCAATGATGGAGGGGCTTCGTTCAGGTCCCTTGTTCGATTCTCTGTCCAAGAACGTTCCAGAGGCATTGTCCATACTTCAAAGCAAAGCCGATAAATACATCGCCGCAGAGGAATTGGCCGAAGCCAAACGGAGGCGAAGGGGAAAGGAGGACCATAAGAGGAAAGAACCTGATACAAGGCGATCTGATTATAAAGACGAACGGAGAAGCAAGCAGCCTAATCGGGAGAGGAGGACCAGTGACAGGCGACCTCGTACTCCACCTCGCCGCACTGAGCTGGTGTTGCCACCACTTAATGCTCCCATTGCCCAAGTCCTCACAAAAATCAAGCATGAAGAGTTTGTCAAGTGGCCCTCAAAAATCAAGACTGATCCCCGGAAGAGAAACAAAAATAAATATTGCGAGTTTCACCGAGACCATGGCCATAGTACCGAAGACTGTTTTCATCTAAAGGAGCAAATAGCCGACCTCATCAAAAGGGGATATCTAAGAAAATACATCGGAGATCGCCATTCCCCCAATTCACCGGAAAGAAGGTACAACGATAACCGACCTACTGCTGGAGAGATTCAGGTAATACACGGTGGGTTTGGATCCGGAGGGAGTTCAAATTCATCTAGAAAAAGGCACACCAGAAGTGCAGATATGTCCGCAGAAGTTTACAGCCTCTCCTCACCAATGGCCGACGTCAACCCGCCCATAACCTTCAACAATGACGATCTAAAAGGCCTGCACCAACCTCATGACGACGCCCTAGTCGTTTCGGGCATCATCGCCAATTTTACCGTCCAACGAATCTTGGTCGACAATGGTAGTTCGGCTGACATTCTGTTCATCTCCGCATTTGAAAAAATAAAGATAGGGCTCGACAGGTTGCAACCCTTTGTGACGCCATTGGTGGGATTTGGAGGAAATCTGACTCATCCCCTGGGATGGATCAAATTACCAGTTACTTTGGGGACAGAACCTCGTCAAACTACTGTTTGGTAGAACTTCATAGTAGTTGATTGCCCTTCCCCCTACAATGCCATTCTAGGCCGCCCAACTCTGGGCAGAATTAAGGCGATCACCTCAACCTACCACCTGAAGATGAAGTTCCCTACCTCGGCAGGAGTGGGAGAAGTGCGGGGCGACCAGAAAGTGGCCAGACAATATTTCATTTCGGCCATGAAGATCGAGACCCTCCCGGTACTGAATACCCAATAGGAATTACCGATCAACGATGGCGAGATGGAATCCCTGAGGGACGAGGTGGAACAGGTGGTCTTGATGGATCCCCGAGAAATCGAAAACACTAAGCCCTTTGAAGAAACTACCTCAATTTCCATTCATCCGGAATATCCTAATCGCCACGTCATGATCAGAACAGAACTTGCCGCAGAACAGCGCGATGCTTTAGTGGAATTCTTAAAAAGAAACTTCGATGTTTTTGCCTGGTCCCAAGGTGACGTCCCGGGGATAGACCCTCAGGTCGCCATGCATAAATTACAGATCAATCCAGCAAATTCTCCTGTTCGCCAAAAGAGAAGGAAATTCACCCCTGAGCGACTTCGAGTCATCGACGAAGAGGTCGCCAAACTCATCAGAGCTAAAGTTATCAAGGAAGCCCACTATCCAGAATGGTTAGCTAATGTTGTCGTCGCCCCAAAAAAGGGGGGAAAGTGGAGAGTATGCATGGACTACACTGATCTCAACAAAGCATGTCCAAAAGACAGTTTTCCACTGCCAAAAATTGATTTGATAGTCGACGCCACATCAAAGCACGAGCTTCTCAGCTTCATGGATGCCTTTTCAGGATATCACCAGATCAAGATGTTTCCCCCCGACGTAGAGAAAACTTCCTTCATCACGGAACGAGGATTGTACTGCTATGAGGTCATGCCATTTGGTCTAAAAAATGCCGGGGCTACTTATCAAAGATTGGTAAACAAGATGTTCAAAGAGCTAATCGGAAAGACCATGGAAGTATATATAGACGACATGCTAGTGAAAAGCCTCGAAGCAGCAAAGCACATCGCCCACCTTGAAGAAGCTTTCAACATTCTGAGGAAACACAGGATGATGTTAAATCCTTCCAAATGCATTTTTGGCGTATCATCCGGAAAATTCTTAGGGTTCCTGGTAACCAAACGTGGGATTGAAGCTAATCCAGACCAAATTCAAGCTCTGCTTGGGATGAGCTCGCCCAGAAACATCCGAGAAGTCCAGCAGCTAACCGGACGGGTTGCCGCCCTCAACCAATTTGTTTCCAAATCAGCGGACAGATGTTTACCGTTCTTCAAAATCCTAAGGAAAAATCAAAATTTCCAGTGGACAGAAGAATCGGAAGAAGCTTTTCAACAACTTAAAAAGTATTTGGGGTCACCTCCTCTGCTCGTGGTTCTGACCACGGGAGAAGAATTGTTCATATATCTCGCCGTTTCACCCACAGCAGTAAGTGCCGTGCTCGTCCGAGAGGAGAACCATGTCCAAAAGCCGGTATATTATGTTAGTAAGGTCCTGATAGGTGCTGAGAACAGATACGTGATGATTGAAAAGCTCGCCTATGCCCTCCTAATCGCTGCCAGAAAACTTTGCCATTATTTTCAGGCCGATCCCGTCACTGTATTGACCGATCAGCCGTTAAAACTAGTTCTTCAACGACCAGATACTTCGGGAAGACTGCTGAAATGGTCCATTGAGTTGAGCGAATTCTATATTAACTATAAATCGAGGACGGCAATAAAAGCCCAGGCTTTAGCCGACTTCGTGGCCGAATCCACTCACCAGTCCGATCTAGAATTCTCGGAGGAAAGGATTCACAACTCAGAAAACGACCTCGGGAGCTCGGGGGAGGAAAAGCTCGATAAATGAACATTGTTTGTTGATGGGTCCTCCAATCAACACGGGTACGGTGCAGGTCTTGTTCTGCAAACCCCGGAAGGAGAACAAATGGAATACGCCATACGGATTGGGTTCAAAGTCACCAATAACGAAGCTGAGTACGAAGCCCTCCTCGCCGGATTACGGGTCGCCACAAGATTGGGAGTCCAATCAATTGATGCCTACAGCGACTCTCAACTAGTGGCTAACTAGGTTCAGGGAGATTACCTCGCTAGGGATGTACGAATGGCAGTTTATTTGGATGAAGTTAAACGCTTAACTCAGAAGATCAAAAGGTTCACCATTCAACAAATCCCTAGAGAAGAAAACAGAAAAGCAGACGCCCTAGCAAATCTTGCTTCAACTTTTGATTTTATATCAGACAGGAGTATACCGTTGGAATTCTTGTCCAAACCAAGCATTGAGGTCGCCAGATCCGTCTGTACAACAGAAACAAATCCGACCTGGATGGATGAGATCGCCACATACCTTCGAGAATGTACATTACCAGTAGATAAACTCCAATCTCGCCGAATTCGCCATAGATCTGCAAGGTTCTGCCTACTACATGGAATTTTATATAAACGATATTTCTCTGGTCCCCTCCTAAGATGTCTCCGACCTGAAGAAGCCAGTTATGTGATGAGAGATATCCACGAAGGCATCTGTGGAAATCACTCAGGGGCAAGGTCGCTGGTACGAAAGACGATTCGCCAAGGCTACTTTTGGCCCAAGATGGGACAGGATGCAGCGAAATACACCAGGGAATGTGACAAATGCCAGAGGTTCGCTCCATCCAACCACCTTCCCCATACCGAGATGGTGCCAATTACCAGTCCCTGGCCATTTGCCCAATGGGGAATCGACATACTAGGGCCTTTGCCTCAAGCTCCATTACAGAAGAAGTTCTTGATCGTAGCTATTGATTACTTCACAAAGTGGGTAGAGGCCGAACCGCTGGCCAGAATCACAGAAAAGAATACGAGAAACTTTGTTTGGAAGGGTATCATTTGCCGATTTGGAATTCCAAAGGTCCTTATCTCAGACAATGCCCAGCAATTTGACAATGACGGGTTCAGGAAATTTTGCTCGGACCTCGCCATATCGCATCATTTCTCCTCACCCAGCCACTCTCAAGCCAATGGTCAAGTAGAAGTCACTAACAGAACCATCCTCAAAAATTTAAAAACGAGATTGGAGAAATCCAAAGGGGAATGGGTGGAAGACTTACCGAGCATATTATGGGCATATCACACTACTAGCAGGATTCCTACTGGTGAAACGCCTTATTCCATGGTTTATGGAACTGAGTCAGTGATACCTGTCGAAATCGGAATGCCGAGTTTCAGGACTTCAAACTTTAATAAAGATAGCAATGATGGCGAGCTGAGACTCAACCTCGACCTCCTTGAGGAAAAGCGGGAACAAGCAGGCATACGCCAAGCAGCTTACAAACATCAAGTCGCCAAATATTTCAACCAGAGGGTCAAACACAGAACATTCTTATCGGGCGACCTAGTTCTGCGAAAAGTTACCCTGTCAACCAAAGAGCCAAGTGCTGGGAAATTAGGACCAACATGGGAGGGCCCCTACAAGGTCGTCAAGGTAACAAGACCGGGGACTTATTGGCTGGAAGACATGAACGGAAAAACACTCCCCCATCCTTGGAACGCTGAACATTTGAAAAAATATTTTCAATAATTCTCCTGGGCAAAATACTTGTAACTCCTAGATTTTATTCTGAGTAATAAAATTTCTCCAGTTTATTTCAACAATAGTGCAAAATGAAGATCTCCTATTCAAGATCGCCAGTTCATCGAAAGATGATGGAGGCATCTTGGTCGCCTATTCAAGATCGCCAGTTCATCGAAAGATGACGGAGGCATCTTGATCGCCTATTCAAGATCGCCAGTTCATCAAAAGATGACGGAGGCATCTTGGTCGCCTATTCAAGATCGCCAGTTCATCGAAAGATGACGGAGGCATCTTGGTCGCCCAATCAAGATTGCCAGTTCATCGAAAGATGACGGAGGCATCTTGGTCTCCTATTCAAGATCGCCAATTCATCGAAAGATGACGGAGGCATCTTGGTCGCCCAATCAAAATTACCAGTTCATCGAAAGATGACGGAGGCATCTTGGTCACCTATTCAAGATCGCCAGTTCATCGAAAGATGACGGAGGCATCTTGGTCTCCTATTCAAGATCGCCAGTTCATCGAAAGATGACGGAGGCATCTTGGTCGCCCAATCAAGATTGCCAGTTCGTCAAAAAATGACGGAGGCATCTTGGTCGCCTATTCAAGATCGCCAGTTCATCGAAAGATTACGGAGGCATCTTGGTCGCCTATTTAAGATCGCCAGTTCATCGAAAGATGACGGAGGCATCTTGGTCGCCTATTCAAGATCTCCAGTTCATCGAAAGATGACGGAGGCATCTTGGTCGCCCAATTAAGATTGCCAGTTCGTCAAAAAATGACGGAGGCATCTTGGTCACCTATTCAAGATTGCCAGTTCATCAAAAGATGACAGGCATCTTGGTTGCCTATTTAAGGTCGCCAGATCATCGAAAGAATTGCACAAGGATACAATATAAAAACCAACATGCAAAATTGTCGAAGAAAATCAACGTTTATATTCATAACCATTCGCATTACAAATTACATTTATGATAAAGGGGGGGGGGTTGTCCTCGCCTTGGGGAGCTGCGTCGCCTGGAAGATTCGCGTCTCCTTTTTCAACAGTTTCTCCCTCAACCCCTTCTCCTTCTCCTTCTCCTTCATCCTCCAGAGCAAGCAGGTCAAGATCAAGACGCATCTCTTCTAAATCTATGGCTAGGTCGGGATGATGATGGCGTAGCTGACGTTTGCAGAAATCGAACCCATCGCCAAAATACCTCGAGGATGAGCTTTCAACAGCCTCGGCGTAATCTGACGAGGATTTAAATTCCTCAACAGCCAGCTGCCCCGCACGCTCCACTCTCCCCCTCAAGTCTTCAACCAAAAGCCCTGCCTTTGTCAGACTATCAGAGAAGGCATCTCTTTCAGCCTTGATTTTGGTGACCTCGTCGCCGACCTGCTGCTCCTGAGCTCGCGCCTCGGCCAATTGTTGCTCCAGATCGGAGGACAACTTCTGAAGGCGAGAAACTTCAGTGTCCAAAGAGGCAGCTCGCCCCTGTTGAAGGGTGGCCTCCTCAATGGTCTCCCTGCTCTTCACCGCCAGAGACGACCCGAACACAAGCGCCTACTACAAACAAATCCTATCAGTTCAAAACGATCAAATTTGACAGGGATGAAAAGTATTTAGTATCAAAATGATACCTGGCCAAGGGCGTGAATAAATTTTGAGCCAGTCTGGTCCAGAGTGAGCTGCCCCACCTTCTCCTGATCCATAGGGGGGATTGCCCCTCGAAGGATCTTCTCGGCCACCGAAGGGCTCCCCAAAATGGAGGCCCTCGGACCAAGTGCAGTGCCCAACAAGGGCGAGCTTCCCTCCCCGGGACCAGAAGAAGGGGCTATTGGATGATGTGCTAAACCAGATTTCTTTTTTGGCTCGGGGATGGGGGCTTGTCCCTTGCCTTTGGAATCACCCCCGGATTTCGCCTTCTTACTCGGCGAGGAGGGAGGTTCATCCACTGGACGCTTCTCGCCAATGACCACCCCCTTTGTAGGAGGGGGACCAGATTTTTGGGATGAACTCTCACCTCGGGCTTTCTCCACCCGTTCGCCGAGCTTCTTCAGACTGATTCTCCTCGACATCGCTGCAAAAAAAAAAAAAAAAAGATATATATCAGACGTAAAAAAAAATATACAAAGGTAGCAAGGGTTTATACCATCCGATCTAAGCTCAGGGGATAGCTCGGAATCCGACCAGGATTTTAATGTCGAGACCGAGCTCGATCCCAAAGCTGAGCAAAATTCAAGGACAGGGTCTCGGATTTTTCCCCCCGACCATCTTAATAAAGTCAGGTCGGGAATATGAGGAGCAACCCTCCTCAGTTCTTTCCTAACAGTCCCCATATATTCTATTGAATCATCTTGGGGCTGGCCATCTTGAGGGAGTTCACCACGGGAAGAGCGGGACTCACCCGCTTTACCCGACGTAGATGACGGCTGCGGATGAGCGCCCTCCGATCCTGATTCCGTAGGACCAGGCGAGCTAAAAATCTGGCCAAAAGCCTTGGTTTTGAAAATCATGGGGACATTGTAGCGCCCACGTCCCGCCACCGACTTGAAAATTTGATCATAGAATTCCTACTCAAACGACAGCAACGAAGGCAGCTCGTTGCAGCGTTTATCTGAAAAGAGAGCCATGTTAATACCGATCTATTTAATTAATAAACCAACGCTGGCAAAATAAACGCCGACCTGGAATTCCCCATGACCTCGGAATCCGCGGTACTCCCTCCCGAGGTTCTTCATCAAAAAGCTCCCATTTGTCCCCGGAAGCAAAAAAGAACCTACTTTTCCACCCCTTCACGTTGCTGGGGTATCCTCCAAGGATAGTTTTCTTGTACCTCGCCTTGAAGTACAGCCACCCTTGGTCCGGCTTAGGATTATTAGTGAGAGAAAAAATGTTCCTAAACTCGGATAGGGTCATCACGAACTTGTGAACTCGCCACAACGTCACGGTGCCGACAATACTGCGCCAGGCGTTGGGGACGAGCTGAGCAGGACAAATTTTATAAAAAAGCAAAATTGACCTAATAATTATAGGAATAGGAAAACGGAGGCCCGCGAGAAAGGCGGCCTCATAAAAAGCCACCTCTCCAGGGCGAGCAGAAAGAATGGTCTCGCCCTCCTCAGGAAGTCTAAGCTGTACACCCTGAGAGAATGAATAAGTCTCCCTTAGTAAGCCGAGCTCCTCGAGGGTCATAGTATTATGTTCCTTAGTTACAGAGGGATGAATGTTATCTGAAGGAATGACCTCGGCAACAGATGGATCTTCCATTGGCGTCCTAAGGGATTGTCTAACCTCGTCAGTAACGTATGATGAACCTTCTCCTAAATGGTCTGAGATCCACGAAGGCAAAGAATCCGAAGTAGGACTCACCGTAGATCTATGGGACATACAATCGAGTAAAAAAGAGAATGAACGATTACTTACTGTGCTAGGAAGAGGCGATTACAGGCAGGACCAGGGACGTAAGGCAGGAAAGACAACCGGAAGCAAGAACTAGGAGAGAGAAGAATAATGGTGGTCAAGCAAAAGGGTAAAAGTGAATGGGCAGGGTCCCTTATATATAAGGGAAATTGACGGATGAGATTCATCCGCTTCGATGACTCAGATTAATTAACATTTTGAAATTCGAGCCCGGTACCATCAATCCCGCCAAAACTCATCATTATGGCGCCGCCCCATCCCCTAAACTTCTCTACAGAATTCAGTGCCCATCCACGTGTCAAACCGAGAGAAAGGGCACATTTAATGCGCACCCACGCGGGCCAATGACTTTTTAATTACTCAAAAGTCCCAAATATCTCGGCACTTTGAGTAGGGGGCTACTGATGTGGAATAATCCGAACAAATCCTAAATCATAAAATGTTCCGAGCAGAATACGTCGCCCAATATCTCCAAACTCGCCTTCCAGGTCGCCTAATACAGTTAATGAGTCGAGCTCCATTCCATTTACAAATTCCTGCCAGATCGCCATAAGGGCGAGATGATTCACCACGCCCAATGTAGAGACTTCTCCTTCAAAGACCTCTCTCCAAAAGGACTCCCATCTCCATTAGAGATCTGTTATCACAAGACTCCTAACCTGATTGAAGTCCATCTCCATAAAGAGTTTCACCTCTGCAAGAGGACTGTTTCCAATAGACTCCAACTCCACAACGTCGCCTATAAATTCGGAATGATCACCAGTTGACAGCCTCCAGATTGAACTCCAGATTTAATTGGGATATTATCCCATGCTTATACTTCTGAGGAATTCACCATATTACACTGACACGACTCAGTTCTCTCGTCTATATAAAGGCCGCTCCCCCACAACCAAAAAGGTACGCTCAACACACAGGCACTACACACTTTTATTGTGCTCTCCATACTGCCTTATTCTCTGGTCGCCTTGGTCTGATTCATACGCCGGAGGGGTTTTGAGCGGCCTTACCCCGGCCGATTACTTTTGATTCATTGCTGTGCAGGTCGCCCCACTTTAGCCGAGGTCCAGTGCCGAGGCCGAGGAGCAATTCCGACTGTTGGTTGCTCTCCCAGATTTTTACCACAATAGTTTTTACTTTTGTTTGGATTGAAAAAAGCATATATATATATATATATATATATATATATATATATATATATATATATATTCCCCCTCTCATTCTTTTTTTTTTTCTTGATAAATTAAGATCTAAACATAGAAAATAGTGTTTGGACCAGCTTTATAGAACTTTGAAGATAAATTTCTGATAAAATAAAATTTGAAAACTTGATACCAGCCGAAGATATTTACCCAAAGGAATTTTTAAGAAACTTACCCAAAAAAAAAGACATAACCAATTGATAAATTTCCTTTAATATGAAGAAACAATTACACTTTGCTTCCTTTTACATTACTAAAACCTCACTTTGTGCCTTTTACTTTCAATTGTATTACTAAAACAATTACACTTTAAGCCAAATGTTAGTGTGATCCTTCCATTCATCTTGTGTTAAATTAAGGACTGCTTTACCAAAACCTCACTTTTGTGCCACGTGATCTTTTTGTCATTTAATTGACCAGTACATGGCTGGAATGACTATATTATTAGTTGACTTATAGTTGACTTAAAGTGTAAGGATTTGACTCACACAATTAAAAGTGAAATATGCAAAGTCAAACTTAGGTAAAAGTACAAATGTGAAGAGTATGATTTACCCTAATATAAGTTTTGGAAAATTTGGAAAAGAGAACAACCAGAAAAATACTCAAAAAAGAATTTGCATGTTGTGAAAGTATTGGTGGATGATACCTTTATTTACTTAGAATGATGTTCAAGTTCGAGTTTTATCGTTATGACTTACTGTCATTTTTCATACTTTTCTATTTCTCTTGCAGTCTTAAGGTATATCATACACGTTCAAACTTTCTAATTGCGATTGGCTATGAATGAGTGCCATTCTAGAAAACACAAATAAAGTCAACAGAACAAACAAAACGAACTGCTTAATTTTATTTTAAAGTTGCGTGTGTTGAAAATTAAGAAAGCTACGATGACGAAATTGCATATGCAAGAACTTGAAAATTAAGCATCCAATTTGAAAATTCTTAAGCAGCAAGCTTGCTAATATTGACAACTGTTACTTGACCATATGGTAGCTGTTAATATTGACCACATGCTCCCATTTTATGGCACGATGCGTTTGAAAGAAATTACACGAATAAAAGGAAAATAAAATTCAGTGACGAATGATGGGTTTCGCTATGGTTGAAAATGGGTAAGGTATTTATTATGGGTCATTTCTTACTTTCAATCGCTGATTGGATAATTGTTCCCTATGTGTGTGTTTTTTGTTGATAACTTGGTATCCGACCTAAGAATGGACTAGTTTGATGGTCCAATCTCACTATATTCTACTAGGAGGCCTGATTAGAATCGGGCCAAAGCCCCGAATGAACTAGTCCTATTCACAATTGATAGCGCGTGGAAGATTTTGAATTTGAGATCTTGAAATAGAGCAGACTGCTGTGGTAAAAATTTAGGGAGAACAACTAATAGTCAGAATTGCTCCTAAGTTCGGTATTTGACATCGGCTATGACCTGTACAAGAGAACAAACGTTACTGGCCGGAGTGAGGCTGCTACAAACTCCTCTGGCATGGAGATGAGATCAGGGCGAATAAGCTAGACAGAGGAAAGCCAGAAGAACATCGGAGCCCTTAAAGTGAGAATGCAAGTATTTTCGTCCCTTTTCTAGTGGAGGGTGAGAGATCTTTTATAGATGGAGGATGGAGAACCGTGCGAGAAGATTGCGGAATAATCTTGGTGTGGCTAAGCATGGAAGGTGATCCCGCGGATATCGGAAAAAAATCAGCAAGATGCCATATGGAGGTAGTACCGCGAATGTAAGAGTCCAGGAGGAAGTGGAGTCTCACATTGATCTTATCCTCAAAGAGGTAGGCGAGATAGTTAACCTCGTCCATAGGCGAGATGATGTTATAAATGCGGTCAAACAGTATGAGGAGTCCAGGTGAATTCAGCATAGATCATGAGAGGTGTTGGAGACATGGTCTTCTTGGGCGACATGCCCACCTCGGGCTATCAGCAGGTGAAGAATTTCTCCCTCATCAGTTGCCTCGTACTCAATGTGCCAAGGTAACACACTTGGCATAATCGAGTAAATAGCTATTGGGTGTAAATGGATGACGTAAGCACATAATGATGGCATGCCCTAGCTGGGTGACACTTGGTGGTTCATTTATGGTAGAGTGTCTCTT
>BRYE01000011.1:1797500-1805000 GCA_030159115.1 Actinidia arguta var. hypoleuca | reverse complement strand
TTTTTTTTGAGAACTCCATGAGAAATGCTAAGTTTACAACATACATGTACAACATCCGTGTACAACGACTCCAAAACAACGTCGTTTTGGTGTTATAAACATAAAACGACGTCGTTCCATTTAGCCGGCAAATGAATCGGGCTAAATAAAACGACGTCGTTTTGTGTTTATAACACCAAAATGACGTCGTTTTAACGTCGTTGTACACGATTGTAAATAGATTGTTGTAACGGTAACGTTACCCCCACCACACCTTTCCCCACCTTGTACCCGGCGAATTACCCTTCTGTCCCCTCCCTTTATTCCTTCCCAGCCCCCCTTTTTATTTATTTTTTAGTTTTGTTTATTTGTTTTTAATTTTTTTATCAGTTTTTTTTTTATTATGAAATTTATTTTTTTCTTTATCAGCTTTATTTTTATTTTTAGATAAACATTTATTTTTATTCAATGTTTTTAATATTTTTTTTAAAATTTTTATGTAGTTTTGTTTCTTTTCTTTTATTGATTTATTATTATTTTTTTATTAATTTTTGATACATGTCAGAAACTCCTTCACCATTTAAATTAAAAGTAAAAATTATTTTAATTTTTTTTCTTACTCTAAATAGGTCTAAAGCCCAATTTGCACTACTTATTTTTTTAAAGATTTTTTTAGTTACTTTTATTTTTATTTTTTTCGTCATTTGTAAAAAAAAAAAATATTCAATAAATATATTTTTACATTTTCTAACTCCTACAGAAAGAAAGGCCCGCTAAATTTAAAAAAAATTAATTTAACAAAAAAATTACTAAAAACAAAAAGATTCCAAAAAAAAAAATTGAAAAAAAAATTGTGTGTGTGGGGCTGGGGAAGGAAAAGGGGAGGGGACTTCAGGGGCACAAAGGTAAATTGGGTGTGGGGCCGGAGGTGCCCTCTTTCAGTCTTTAGAGATCATAAGTCTTTAATAAAGATGAAAATTTCTTCTCACGCACCCTTGACAAACTAATGGAAAAAAAAACTGAAAAAAAATTTACAAAAAAGAAAACTAAAAAAAAATAAACAAAACTATAAAAAATACGAAAAAAAAAAGAACAAACCGAGAGAGAACTAAAAAATAAATAAAATATTATAATTATAAAAAAAACTAAGAAAAAAAAAGTAAAAAAAAATTACAAAAAAAAAATACAAAAAACTAAAAAACTAAAAAACTAATACATAGAGGGAGGGTTTGGGGGGCAATATAGTAAATGCATAGGGGGACAAATTTTCCTCCCTTGTCAGGAGGGGCGGGAAAAGCAGCTCCCAATTTCAATTGTAAAAAATCAAATCACGTAGTTTTAATTCGGTAGCAATTTAAATTATTTATTAATATATGCCTACATAGGGCTAACGGAACCAATTGGTCCCGCCCAAATGCACGGAAACAACTTTATATAGAGCTACCTCCCTTTTAAAATCCTAATAGCACCCAGACTAATTAGAGAGTTGGAGTTTTGAATTTGTTTAAAGAGACCACATTTTTATGCCATTTTGGTTGTTGGAGGCTTGAAATACCAGAATAGGGATGAAAGCCTTTGTTATTAGCTACTACTGTTACCAATGTGGATTAGCGGATGGTAAAGACCCTCTTGGGCGGCTAGTTCGAGTCCCCTTAGGGTCACTGGAAGTTTGCCCAACCATTAACTTTGGGCCCTTAAATTAGTCTCTCTGGAATCCAAATGGGCTGGACGGGGATACTAGGCTATAAATAAATAAAGAAGAAGTTGATTATGTTCTTGATTCCCCCCCCCCCAACCAAAAAAAAAAAAGAAGACGGGGGAAAGTGGAAAATGTTGGTTTCTCTTTCAGTAATTGGAGTGATCTACTGCTGGTAGGCGATTTTGTTTTTGGGAGGGGGATTATGGATGGGAATGGATGTTGCTTAAACTTTATTAGCTAGATGAATATGGAATTATGGCATATGCATACTCATTCGTGGATGGTTCCATAAAGTTGGAGAATAAATCCTTACGAAAGGTGGAGCTATATAGCTTTGTGAAACTGTATGTATTTCCCTTGTGCAACAAAATTAATCTCTCGTTTATGTAATTGTCGAGGAACAGTATAGCATTTTGCCGCCTTATGTTTAAACTCACTGTCTTGTCCCATTGTTCAAATTTATATTTTACATGGAAACCTCTTCTAGGGCTTATATATATATATATATATATATATATACTTCATATACTTTTGCTTGCCTTATGAGGTCGAGATCGTAGCCTCCTCGCTGATGAATTCATCGGTTTACTGTTATTCTTTGTGAACTGTGTGATTCAATTGTTCCAAATTTATTTTCAAGATTGTGGATATTTGCTTTTGTCATAATTTTTGATGTCACATAGATTTAATATCATACTTAATATATTTTCGATTATCTAAATGATTGCATACGCAGTTGTTACTTCAAAATTCTCTCATGTGAACCCTACAGATACACAGCTGCTTCACATTGGCTGCTGACGAAGATTTCCTCAAAAATGACATCCGCGTGAAGCCGGATCTCGATGCTCTTGGTGCTCTCGGTGATTGCGGGTGGTACTGCGTCAGATCCATCCTTTGGACTGCCGATTTTGAGCTTCCCAAAACAGTAATAGCGTTGCGCGGCCCTGTTCTAAACAAAGCAGGGGTAATTCTGTCCTGCGGCGCTTCTTTACTTTGGGAAGACGGTAAAGTAGCGACCTTCCATTGCTCATATCTGTCAAATTTGAGCATGGACGTAACAGCTGTTGGAACGAAGGGAACTTTGCATCTTCAGGACTTTGTCATTCCTTTTGAAGAGGGAAAGGCTTCTTTTTCCGCAGCGACAAAATCTTGGTTCACAGAACTCGTGACGGCTTGGGTACCGAGGCCAAGTGAGCACACTGTTGTGACGGATCTTCCTCAGGAAGCCCGCATGGTGAGGGAGTTTGCTAGGTTGGTCGGGGGTATAAAAAGAAGCGGACTGAGCCCCGACAAGAAGTGGCCGACCTTCAGTAGGAGGACACAACTGGTTATTGACGCAGTCAAGGCATCGATTGATAATGGCTTTGAACCCGTGGCGGTCTTAAATTAATTTGAACTCTATACTTCAAAATGTCTTATATTAGTGTTAATTCTTGAACTGAAATGCTATCTATTGCAAGTTCAGTTAGACTGTTTTGCTTCTGTTGTTGGTCCCAAATGTGTGTAATAGGGTTGTGATTGGTTATGTAATGTATTATTTTTAGCTTCTTAAGTGAGATATTTCAATTATTTATTAGAATTTAGAAGTGTGCGCTTTTCTTTTTCTTTTCTTTTTCTGGTAACGCCCCCAAAACAATATTTTGGCGGTGAAAACCCCAATAGAGCTCTCTCTAGATCATAAGGATTTAAGATTTTTTATTTTTTTTATAAAAAATTTAATTATTAAATTATTGGACGGGTTGGATCAATATTGGACGGATTATAAATGGATTGAGTCACGAATGGATTGATGATCCATTAATGACCTATTTAACAGGTTGATTATAACCTAAATATATTTATTTAAAGTCAAATTCAATCCGCCCAAGTAACTCTATTATATATTTATCACCCTCACTAAAAGACATGTCTTACATTACTTTTTCCCCCCTTTTTTTTTAGTTAAAAAAAAAGCATTTTTCTGAAAAATAAAACAAATTTTTTTCTCCAAATTAGAAAAGATAAAAAAGTCTGTTAAAAAAAACTGAAAAAGCAGAAATAATTTTTAGTTAAAAAAATTGGTTTTAAAAAAAGTTCGGTTAAAAAAAAACTATTTTCCAAAAAATGTTTAAGAAAAATATTTTCTGTCAAATTTTAAAAAACAAATCTCCAAATTAACAAAAGATAAAAATTTCTGTTCAAAAAAACTGAAAAAATCATAAATAATTTTCAGTTAAAAAAACTGTTTCTAAAAAAAGTTCTGTTAAAAAAAACTATTTTCAATTCTGTCAATTTTTTTAAAAAAAAAAATCAGTTAAAAAACTTATTTTGAAAAATTGTTTTAAGTAACTGTTTTCAAAAATAATTTTTCTTAAAAAAACTGAATTCAGAAACAATTTTCTTCAAAATAAAAACAGAAAGAAATAATTTTCTGTTAAAAGAAACTGAAAAAAAAGTTTTGTTTTAAAAAAACTAAAAAAAGGAAGGCTGTTTTAGTTTTTTGAACAGAAACGGAAAAAACTTTTTTCAAAACAGTTTTCTCCAAAATAAAAACAGAAATAATTTTTTTTGTTAAAAAAAAACGCACAAAAAAAGCAAATCAATTTCACACAAATCACGAGTAAAATTGGCTAGGATGAGAGAGCTCTTATTTGGGCTGAGTAAATTGGGCTGATTTATTGGGTTAAATGGGTTGAGACTCATTTTGGCATGATTAATAAATGCATTGGGTTGAATTATGTCTTAATTTTAGTGGGTGAGCTCACGAGTTTGATTCAAAATTTCCTTAAGAAAGTTTTAGCTAAAATAGCCTAGCTTTTACAACTTCCCAAAACAACACAAGTTTTTTTCTTTTCTTTCACTCTTTACCTTTTTAATTTAAAAGTGAAAAAAACAATTTTTTTGGGTAGCCAGAACGGACCTAAGTTAACATTTTAGAATTTAAAGATATTTTTTAATATTTTTTTATGAAAAATACGCTTTTTTTTACAAAAATCTCAAAAAACAAGTTACATAAACCATTAATTAAATATTTTTTAAATAAAAATTATTTTACAAAACTAATTCAGACTTGAGAGGGATGCACTCATAACTCAGATGAATATTTTAGTGAAATGCATGGAAACAAACAAAACTTAAGAGGCATCTATGAAACACCAGAAGGGTGCATCCAAAGCATTTTGTGACCCAACAATGATTATTGAATAATCTATCCGTAAGTACTTTTCTAGTTTGGACTTTTTGCAATTAGATATTTTGTTATTTTTTCTATTTGTCTTAGTTACCTATCGAGATCTGTTTGATTAGAGTAAAAATTATGATAAAATATGAGAATGAAAGTGAAAGAATTTGCATGTTGTGAAAGTATTGGTGGATGATACCTTTATTTATCGAGAATGATGTTTACGTTCGAGTTTTATCGTTATGACTAGGCAGTCATTTTTCATATTTTTCTATGTCTAGTGCAGTCGTAAGGTATATCATACACGATTAAGCTTTCTAATTGCGATCGGCTATCAATGAGTGCCATTCTAGAAAAGACAAATAAAGTCAACAGAACAAAAAAAACGAACTGCTTTATTTTATTTTAAAGTTGCGTGTGTTGAAAATTAAGAAAGCTACGATGACGAAATTGCAGATGCATGCAATTAAAAATTCTTAAGCAGCTTCCAGCTTGCAACTTGCGTATCAATACAATATACGTGTTTAGTGGTTTGACAACTATTACTTGACCATATGGTAGCTGTTAATCTTGACCACATGCTCCCATTTTAAGGCACGATGCGTTTGAAAGAAATTACACGAATAAAAGGAAAATAAAATTCGTGACTAATGATGGGTTTCGCTAGGGATGAAAATGGGTAAGGTATCGATTATGGGTCATTTCTTACTTTCAATCGCTGATTGGATAATTATTCCCTATGTTTTTTTTTGTTTTTTTTGTTGATAACTTGATATCCGGTCTAAGAATAGACTAGTTTGATGGTCCAATCTCACTATATTCTAGCAGGAGGCTTGATAAGAGTCGGGGCAAAACCCCTAATAAACTGGTCCTATTCAACAATTGATAGCACATGGAAGATTTCGAACTTGAGATCTTGAAATAAAGCAGAATGTTGTGGTAAAAAATTTAGGAGTGAGCAATAAATAGTCAGAATTGCTCCTAAGCTCAGTATTTGACCTCAGTTATGACCTGTGCAAGAGAACAAACGTCACTGGCTGGAGTGAGGCCGCTACAAATCCCTCCGGCGTGGAGATGAGATTAAGGCGAGCAAGCTAAACAGAGTAAAGCCGGAAGAATATCAAAGCTCTCAAAGTGAGAATGTAAGTGTTTTCGTACCTTTTCTAGTGGAGGGTGAGCGACCTTTATAGACAGAAGATGGAGAGCCATGCGAGAAGATCACGGAGTACTCCTCGTGTAGTTAAGAATGGAAGGCGATCCCATAGATATCGGAGAAAAATCTGCAGGATGCCATATGGAGATAGTATCGAGAATGTTGGAGTCTAGGAGGAGGTAGAGTCTCACAATTGATCTTATCCTTAGAGAGGTAGGTGAGATAGTTAACCTCGCCCATAGGTAAGGTGATGCTATAAAGGCGGTCAGATAGTATGGGGAGTCTAGGTGAATTTGGCATAGATCATGAGAGGTGTTGGAGACATGATCTTCTTGGGCGACATGCCCACCTCAGGCTATCAGCAAGTGGAGAATTTCTCCCTCATCAGCTGGCCCCTACTCGATGTGCCGAGGTGACACACTTAGCATAATCGAGTAAAGAGCTATGGGGTGTAAATGGATGACGTAAGCACGTAATGATGGCGTGCCCTAGCTGGGTGACACGTGGTGGTGTATTGATGGCAGAGCTTCTCTTTGCCTGCAGGCGGCGGTTACGACCTCGGAATTCATAGGGTCACGCAATCTTGGTCATTTAAGTAACAGATCTCAGTCCTTGGTACTCCCTATAAATAGGGGGTTCCACCACACAGCGTACTCTTCTGCTGCCAGTGATAACAAAGTGATGTCTTTGCTCCAATGTGAACCTCGCCGTAAATCTCGCCCTTGTCAGCTTGCCATCTCGCCATCACCCAAGTCATTCAGTAAGTACTATTCGTCTACCTTTAATCTTTAGCCAATAGTTTGTGTTCGGTAACGACAACGTAGGAAACTTAGAAAACTCCCTGCTGTCTTGGATTTCTGACTACCTAGGAGAAAAATCCTACATGATGGGCGAAGTTATACAGTTTCCCTTCTTTCCTAGGGTAGAGTCTCCTGGCAATGAAGGAGTCCCCCGCGGTAGATGATCGACCTCCGCCCGAGAGGTAAATAAACACCATGACCCAAGACGATTTGGATTGCCTCAGAGAATCATGTGATTTTCTGTCTGGGATCCAAGTTGGGCTCCCCTAGGACGAAGAGACTATAGTGTCTACTTGCCCAAGCAAGATGGCCTTTTATTAGGCTGTTTTTCTCCCTAGTCTGCGTCTCCCTATCCACCCTACCATTAGGAGGATACTTCATTTTTACAACACCTGCCCCACATAATTTGCCTATAACGCGTGGCAAAGTGTCATCTACGTGGTGGTGGTGTGGAGATATTACAAGCCCGCCGTATCCCTCATTGAGTTTAAGCAGCTGTTTAGCCTGTTCAAAAATCCAAAGTCAGACTCGGGATGGCTTTATTTCAAGGCGAAGTTGAGCAAGACCCTGATCGAGGGTACCCTAGCAACGTCAAGGGGTGGAAGAGGAAATTCTTCTTCATCTCGGGAGTTGATTGAGAATTCTCCCTAGGAATATCTCGAGATACTAGAATATCTTGAGTACCACGGGTTCCGAGGTCATGGAG
>BRYE01000011.1:1740000-1747500 GCA_030159115.1 Actinidia arguta var. hypoleuca | reverse complement strand
ATAATTACCAGGGTTATTGGCCTTTAGTATTTTGGCTGCCCAACCATTCTTAGGCACAGCAATGGTATTTTGCTGAGGAGGGTCCATCAGATTATATCCCAAAGGTCCTTCTCTTTGTCAAAATTACCAAAACCTCACCGAACCACATAAAAACTGCATCCATGCAAATGCATGGGGTGGTCTGTCCCTACCACCAATTTGTTCCTCGGAAAACAAGTTCCACTGTGGAGTTACAATCCAGTACTTTCACTTCCGTCGCATTCCATGGGGTCAACAAATCTAACGGCAAATAATCACACTAGTAGGAGATGTTTGGTAACGTTTTTACTTTCTTATTTTTTGCGTTTGTTTAATTTTTGTAAAATAGAAACTAAAAATATGTTTGTGTTCACTTTTTTTAATTATTTATCCAAATTAGCAATATTTTTTCAAAATCATTATACTTTCTAATTTATTTTTTATTTTATAGCAATGTATATATTATGTGATGTTTATATCTTATCTATTTTTTAAGTTATAAAACTCTAATGAGTACGCCTAAGAGGTGATTTTTTTTTGTAATGCCCATGGGTACAGATAATTTCTAGTATATATATATGTATATATATATATATATGCACAATGACCTCACATGCTTGTAATTATCAATTAATGGTGAACTTTGATCCTGGCTGAATTGGGCACTGTGATGTATCATGGCCCATCTGTCCATGGGTTCTTGGGCTGTTTCACTCAATGCCTACAAAATGTTCTCTCATTGTTAGTTAAAAAATGGAAAGTTTCGTAATAATATTTTGATAAATAAATGTCATCTTGATAATTATTTTATGGGTAAGTGAATGAGCTAGCCAAATTCAGCCCTTCGACCCTTCGACCGGGTTGATTGTATCATTTGTCTGTCATTATTCAAAAAGATCTCGAAAACAATGTACATAGCTATATATAATCACATGGGGTAGAATTCGTATTTTCTTGTTATTACGAACGGGAATTCCATTCATACAATCAAGTGTGATGATATTTGCATTCTACTTTTACTTTTCTCTAAAAACATTCTATTCTTGTCCTTATGATGAAAAATTACGACAATACCCACGATATTTTTGCCAACTAACTAAATTGTCCCTCATCATACATTTATTTTTTTCTTATTTTCATTGCTTGTGATAGGGGCAGTTTGGACGCTTTTGACAATACCCTTGACACTTTGCCAAAAGACAATTGAACTATACCTCGCCATACACCTATACTTTTGCTGCCTTTCAATACTCATGATAGGGGCAGTTTAGACATTTATAAAAAATGGTATAGTAAGAAAAAAATAGAGTTCAATAATATCTAAAATATATGCTTGCTCGTATTTAGCCCATAAAGTTTGGCCGCATGTGAGAGAGCATGTGAAAAAATTACATGAAAAGAATAGGTTAAGGTTTAAATGATTAATAATTAGTCCCTATTTGGGTTAGCTAAAAAACATGTATTTTCACTTTTGGATTAAAAAAGTAAAGTTAGACAAAAAAAAACATTACTTTTGTTGTTTGGGGTAGTTAAAAAATTAGATTATTTTAGAAAATAAATTCCCATAAACTTTCATTAAATAAACTCACCTCAAACAAAAATAAACAAAAAAATCAGAATTTTTTAACAAAAAATCACAAAAAAAACTAGCAGAAACGTGGCCTTAGGCCCTTAGTTAGTAACTTAACCCTCTCTCTCTCTCCCTCTCTCTCAAGAAAGCTGTGAATGGTGATGTTTTCTTTGCCTTTGTTATAAACATGGACTAAAAATGTCTCTCCTTTGTCGGCATATAGACTTGGCCCCGGAAACTTTCCATTTCCTGTTGGAGCCTTGTACATGCAACTAACTTCACTTGCAATTAAAACAAAAATCTCCATAAAATAATCATATTTTAATTTCCCAATTCATATGTACAACAAATATGCCTAATTAATGATGAAGAGTGAAAATGATTAAAAGTGAAGTGAAAGAAATGAAAGAGGAAGGAAAATTTAATTTTCTGGTGCATATTTGATTATATAAAATGATTTTTTGCAGGCAAACTGTAAGATTTTTTTTTGTAGTTACTAAATTATGTACCATGAAGTGGTAGAAAAAAAAAAGAAAAGGAAATTATGCAAAATAATTGACAAACAAATTGTGAAACAAGGTAATTTTTTTACTAGCCAAATAAAATTTAATCAAGTCGAGGCAAAAGTACAACGAGATAATAAAGATTTATGACCAATATCATTATTACCAAGAAATAAGAATATATATCCAAACTAGATGAACACACTAGCGATCATATGCAACCTAAAAGAATTTTGTTACGATAATGCATTTTGTACGGTACATGTATAGTTCATACTCACAAGTGGTAAGATTCGCATTTTTTTTTCCATAACATGTTAGTTTACACTGTACAAAAATCATTCTCACTAACTTTTTGGAGACCTAAATCCTAAATCCCAAGAACATCATGTTTACCACAAACTTATGACAAACAGTTGCGTTGCAATTCAGGAGCCCATTAAGTAATAGAAACCCTAAAAATTGCAAGATGGACAACTTCATTTTAGACAAGAACATCTAGCTTATGGCAATGAACCTTTTATAGCTTCTCTCTCTCTCTCTTCTAGTTAGCACGAATTTTGAAAGTTATTTATAGAGGCAAAAGTGGGGGAAATGAATATAATGGAAGTGATCAATGGAGTCTACTGTGTTTGCTGCTATTGTGTTTGTCACCAACAACTTAAATGCAAAGTTGGAATCACGCTTCTATTTAGCTTGCAGTACAAATTCATCTTTGGGGTCATGAACTAACATAGTCCTCTAAATCGTTCAATTTGCAGGACCTACTAAGACGATTATTGGTCAATAAATATGTTGATGGGGCATTAGTAGCCACACGATTGAGTAATTTTTTCAAAAGCAAATATAATTTTTAAAGAAGGCCGGCCATATTTTTCAGCTAATAAGAATCGGTCATATGATAACTAACCTAATTTTTTGCATTGATGATCTTTCATCTGGCCTTTGAACATAAACGATTCAGATCACTTCATAGTATTTCACAACCCGCCAACTTTAAATTTCAAATCTTCTAACTCTAGACCCTTCAAATTTGATTTCTAATTTTCAACGAAATATAATTTTCATACCTATTGAACGTGACAATTCCTTGAGGATATGTATTCGTTATTGCAATGCATTCTTGAATCTCCAAACTGGTAGGGAAAAGGATTGTCAGCTCTTAGGAGCCATTGTACTCAACCTCTTCTTTCTTTTTCTTTTTCAGCTCCAATGCTATAGATGTATATCAGACTAAAATACACATATGATCATAAAGTATTTGCTCTGTGTCAATTTAGGTTTTCAAGTTTCAATTTCATTCTTCAAATTGAATTAAATTGATCTAACTTCATACAATAATCCAACTTCTTCTTTTCCTTCTTTCTTTTTTCAAGTAAAAATATTATTAATAAAACATCAAGGACTTAGAAGAGAGCACCGTAGCAATATGGGGGTAAACTATGCAAATGTTCCTAAAGGATTTGCTTGTGTCAACTTGGTCTTAAAGTTTTAAATTTGTCAGTTTTGTCCTTTAGGTTTTCAATTTCAGTTTCATCCCTGACACTTAAGAGTTTAAATGCACAAAATTTGGATTTGAATTGAGACCTTATTAGAATTAACTCATTCCCTAGTAATGCCTGATATAATATCTTATTCTTGTTCATGTGTTTGAATGATTTTGAAATTTTCTCATTCAAACCGCGAAATCAATGCCTTACAATGTTAAGGGACAGAATTGAGAAAATTTAAAACGTTGGGCACCTAAGTCACGCAAACATCTATTTTAAGGACCATTCGTGTATCATGAAGCAACTTTGACAGCCTGTTTGAAACTAGACTCATTTGATTCAATTTGCATTCTTTGAGAATGAGGTTAACAAAATTGACACTTTAAGGACCCAAATGATATGGAATGAATCATTTAGGACCATTTATGTATTTTATCCTTTTATTAGTAAAAATATTATTTATAAAATATCAAGGACTTTGAAGATGGCATCATTGGTATGGAAATAGATCAAAATTAAATTGACACGTACATCACAATCAGTTATGTGCTGGCAAATGATCAATAACGGTAGTGATTCTCCAAGAGGTTTCTTGTTCCGCACTCAAAGAAAAACATAAGCTTTGTTTGATTTGCATTAATGATTCCAAAATAATCCCATTTTAGATTAATTTGAAACCCAATTGATCCCAAATCATTTTAGTTTTTAGAATCAATTTTGTAGAATAGTTTTTCAGACAGTATTTTTTAGAACAAAAATATTTATTATTTTCATATATTATTCTTTTTTAGCAAAAAAAAAAATCAAAAACATATTTGTAATATTTTTCCGAAAACAAGTTTTGAAAAACATCAAGGAAACAATTTTTCTAAAACCTATTCTGAAAAACTAAACCAAACAAAACCTTTCATTTTTACTTTTTAAAATACTTCTAATCAAAACGACCTGAAAAAGTACAAATAAAAATAACAAATAAACGATGAAAAAATTCACTAAAAAGCAATAATATAAAACAAGCTGATCTATATCCCCAACAAAATAAACTGCTCTAATCAAGTAATCATCTATAGTCGAAGGGCATGAACTGGACCGGTCCAAGTCCTACAATGGGCCGAAGACAATCATCTCTCATCTGGGTCAAAACCCATGGCCAACCCATCTGAGCCCATTTTGGTTTTTGTAATTGGGCTTTATGGGCTTTGAAATTCGTTGCTTATGGGGGCTCAGTTGTAGGCTTGATTGAGAAGCTTTTAGTTAGTTAAGTGACAAAATTCTTTTTTATTAATTTTGTATTTAGTCAATTTTTGTAAAAAGAAAAAAAAACTCCCATTCCTCTAACCAAGATAAACGGGAAAAGTAAAAAAATAAATTTGAACAATTTTTTTTTTATAAAAAATCAAGAAAGACAAATAATTCAAATAGAAAGAGCTAATAAACCGTTTTAGGAGAGCATGAAATAAAGATAGGGATGAATATTCTGTATAAATGTTTTAACGGACTCGGAAGGTCTGTCTGGATTAAATATTTAGTAGAGAAAAAATAAAAGAAAGAGAAAATTTGATGGATCCAATGACACAAATTTAATAATTTTTTCCTTACTTTCTTATTTTCTTATCCAAATACAGTATAAAAACTCAAAAAAAAAAAAAAAAAGTAGTTTGAGGATAGGGTTAAAACTTGGGGTGAACCAACAAGAGAAACTTGATCCTAGCCTGAAAGGTTTTAGGGCTTTGATAATATAAATTGGAATTGAAGATCAGCCCCCCAAAAAATAAACTTTGAATCCGAATTAAAATTGGATTGGACTTAGACAGAGGTATTGGACATCTCAAACAACCCACAATCCAAGTTCTTATAAACCATTCAACTAAATCTAAGTTACTACTATAATTTTCTTCAGTAACCTTGTATTATTATAATAATGGTTTTATTCACAATTTCTCTTAATTGAAAAACAAGAAGATTATTGTGACCACCAATTGCCTCTTTATGCACTACCCGACATAACTTCATCCACTACAACGCAATTGTGTTTGAATAACTTTCATCTCGATTTTTATTCTGCAACCCAAGTCTAACCCAAATTAAATAGATGAAGCTTGTTTGGACAAAAATACGTCGAGCTCAACACTCTAAGCTAATCTTAATCAAACTCATAATCCATCCGAACCCGTCAGAGTTGCAGCCCTAGCCACTACCAATAGAAATTGACAAAGCTGAAAACCACCAAACCCAACTTCTCATCAAGAATAAACTTTTTGTCACACTAAGAAAGAACTTATTGGCGGCTTAGGATCCATAATCAATGACAAATAGGTGTGCTCTATGAAAATGATGACAATTGAGTTGGAAGAAAATTGCAATACGGCTTGAAATGATTGAGTGTTTAAAAATAGAAATCGGGAAAAGAAAAATGAAGGTGTAGTTTGGAATAGATTTTATTGTTACTATTATTTTATTTAGTGGGCTTATTTATTTTTGGTCAATTTTTTTAATTTTTTCAGTTAATCTTGATTATAGAAAAATAAAAAAAGAAAGAAAGAATACTAGAAAAAAAAGCGACTATAACAGATTATATTTTTTACGTACTGGATTTTTATAAAAAAGTAGTATATAGCTTTATACTACTTTTTTATTTTTACAACTTCTATAATCAACCGAAAATTATAATTTTTACTAAAAGATGAAAACTAAAATCAATTTTTTAAAAAATAATAAAAATGTTATTCCAAACTGGGATAGAGTTTCTCAAATATATATTTTTCTTATTTTTAAATTATTTTTGACTCATAAACAAAAAATAAAAAATTAATTTCTTCATAGTCACCTACCTACCAGTTTAGAGAAAAATCAATTTCTCTCACAAATAATATATCCATTTTCTCTTGGTCACCTACCTACCTTCTAAAATTTGATATTTTAGTTAAATACATTGAACACGTGATAATACAAAAAATAAAATAAAATAAAATATAGTATTATTAAAGTGTGTAATTAGTTATCAAGTTCATGGTTGACAGCTCGAGAGAAACTTAAATACGCAGCGTTAGAAGTTTCAAATTTAGGCCATAAAGCCTCTTTTAATTTTATTTTTTTTTATGAATTTTGTTGAATTTTATCTTTTTTTTATGTGTAATTACCCAAGCATGGGAAAATAGGAAATCTACTAAGAGTTGGTTACTTTTATTAGTAAATAAAATTTTCTTTTTTTTTTTTATGTGTTTGTGATTGTTTTTTTTAAGAGAATTTTTTTTTTTTTTTTTTTGGGGGGGGGGAATAGATGTTTTTTTAAAGCTACACAAACCATGCTTCTCAGTTTCTGCTATTACCTTCTATTCAAATATAAAAGTAAAATGACCGAATACCTAATGCTTGTTTGATTTAATTACAAATATACTCTCATTAAAAACTAACCAATTTGACTTTTTTTATTCTTTAGATCAATCTCTCCTCTCTTTATCGCGTAACACACATATTGTTTGTTAAGTTTCTATGAACATGTATTTTTTTTTTCTTAGTAATATATTTTTAATTAAAAAATAAATATTTTTTATTAGATTAAGGGTAAAGGCATTATACACAAATTCATAAGAAAAAAATATTTTTAAAATTTTTTTTAGCAAACACAATCTAAATGCTTAAATTCATAATCTTGAAACAATTACAAACTTTTTAGCATCTTTTAATAGCCATAATCTAGAATTTCTCCAACAAAAGCGAAAAGTTCATTTTTATAACAATTGCAAATACCTCATGCAAAAATCTCACAATTAAAAATCGTGTTAGCTAAAAAGCAAACTATGAGAGGGGGTGAAATAGATTTGTCATTCTTAATGGCCAATTAAAATTTTCTTAACAATAATTCTACTATGCACTCTAATCAAATATATAAGTAGTAATGAGAAGAGAGAAAAGAGAG
>BRYE01000011.1:1722500-1735000 GCA_030159115.1 Actinidia arguta var. hypoleuca | reverse complement strand
CCATCAGACCATGGATTTCTTGGCTGCTTCACTCCATGCCTATCACACACACACAAAATAAATAAATATATATATATATATATATATATATATATATATATATATATATATATATATATATATATATATTATTTACACGTTACTAGATTCTTGTCAACCCCAACTTGGACCCATTCTCCTTCTCTAAGGAAATAGCAAGGAAACAATGTATAAATGAAACAAAAATAAAATAAAGAATTTTTTATTTCTTCTCTCTTTGCTCGTTTTTCTTTTTTCTTTTTACAAACTTTGAAGTTTCAAAGTAGGAATATAGAATCAAGTTTGTGCATGTTAGAGAGAGAGAGCTCTTTATATATTAAAAAAATATTTTTATTTCATAATTCTCGATATAGTTCAGCATAAATTTTTTATAACTTTTCATAATAATGACAAAAATTAAAGTGTGCATTATTTATATAAAATTTATTAATATTAATAATATTTCAATAATTTCTCTCTATGCTTTTTTTTTTTTATCATTGAATTTTGACACTGGAAATATGGGAAATCGAGTTTTTTGCATCTTAGAGAGAAAGAGAATGGGCTTCGCAAAACACTCATTTTATTTTGATAGTTCCTGATACGCCCCTAGAATTGTGTAATTTTTCAAGATAAAGACAAAAAAAAGAGTGTATTTATACAATATATATATGTTAGTTATTTTCTACCAACTTGAAAGAAATGGATCCCATAAAATTACCCTGTACTTCGAAAATTAAAATAAGGAAAATAATATATTTTTAGAATTTATATATGGAATTATTGATCAGAATAATGTGATAATGAATTTTTTGGCATTTAGTAATTATCATTGTAATGGACATTGTGCTTTCAAATGATCACTCTCAAAGCAGCTGTCTCATTATTCTGTATAAATTTTATAATTTTTTATAATAAAAATAAAAGATAATGCATTTATACAAAAATGGAGCATCAAAATAGTAGTTTCATATATCAGCGAGTTTCCAATTTTGCTTTATTTACACTTTACTAGATTCTTGTCAACCCCAACTTGGACCCATTCTTCTTCTCTAAGGAAATAGCCAGGAAACAATGTATAAATGAAACAAAAATAAAATAAAGAATTTTCTTTTCTTCTCTCTTTGCTCGTTTTTCTTTTTTCTTTTTACTAACTTTGAAGTTTCAAACTAGGAACATAGAATCAAGTTTGTGCATGTTACAGAGAAAGAAAGCTCTTTATATATATAAAAAAATATTTTTATTTAATAATTCTCGATATACTTCTGCATAAATTTTTATAACCTTTCATAATAATGACGAAAATTAAAGTGTGCATTATTTGTATAAAAATTTATTAATATTAGTAATATTTCAATAATTTCTCTCTATGCTTGCTTTTAAGTTTTTAATCATTGAATTTTGACATTAGAAATATGGAAAATCGAGTTTGTGCATCTTAGAGAGAAAGAGAATGGGCTTCGCAAAACACTCATTTTATTTTGATAGTTCCTGATAAACTCTTAGAATTATGTAATTTTTTGTGATAAGGGCAAATAAAAGAGTGTATTTGTACAAAAATGGACCGTCATAATCATTCTCAAAATGAATAGTTTTTGCCAACCCCACTTGGATCCATACTTCTTCTCAAAGCAAAATATATTCTCCCCCCAAAAGGACCACACACACACACACACACTTTTTCCTTCCTCTCTTATTTCATTTATCCTTTATCCTTCCTTTTTCAAACATTGAAGTTTCAAACTAGGAATCTAGAATGAAGTTTGCATCTTAGAGAGGGAGGAGGAAAGAGAGAGAGAGAGAGAGAGACCAGTGAATGGTGACATTGTATTTGCCTTGGTTTTGGACATTCACAATCAACCTATCACCTTTGTGGACATGCAAAGTAGGCCCCGGAAATAATCCATTGACCGTCAAGATCTTTTTGGAGCTACACAACCTCGCATATTTTGTTTCCTTCACCTGCATATATAATTCCCAAAATAAATAACAAAAAAACAAAAAGCAAAAATCATAAATGAATAGAAAGAAAACCACAAAATGGGCTTGATTTCTGGCCACCAATCATAATTCGCCACATCACAAGCACTGGATGCAAGTAGGGGAAGAGTACTAGTGCTTAATATTTCTCATCTCCTTCAATGGGATGGAATGGGTTTCATTGGAAAGGTGATGTGGCACGCTGTGATAGGTGGCCGGATGGCCAAGGTCAAGATGAGGAAGCTCTCATGGATAAGTGAAATTTACAAACAAAAAATACCGCCCAAAATATCAGAATTCAATATGTAAATCAGATTATTATATCTGGCTGTGTATAGAGACGAACATGGGATTTTTAATCTTCACATAAAACACAATACTAATTTTTAATATTAGGGTGACAAATCTATACAAATTGAAAATATTAGTTGCTAATAGTACTGCTACGTATAAAACTGACTCTCTCTGGTTGTAGCCTACCCAACACACCGAGTTTCGATCTACATCTTAGATTGACGCTCTTGCCACTTTTCAAGTAAATTTTTTGAGCATATTCTATTTTTATTAAAAAGAGAAAAGAAGAAAAGGAAATTGGAGTACTCACAACCCAGTTGATAGTAGGCATGTGCTTTTTAGCCAAAGAAAGGACAAACGCATTGAATAGAAAAAACCCTAACAGCTTTAACTTCAAACATTTCTTCAACTCCATATTTGAGAGAGAAAGAGTATCCTTGAGCTATACTTTGTTCAAAAACATCCTCAGAATGCCCTTTATATAGGCCCTTGGTTTTCAAGCTTTTGGGAGAAGCTAGTTAGGGACTTGTTTTATTAAACATTTTTGGCACGTTTCTATAGTTGAAGACAATGAATTTAAGATCAAGTCAAAGACAAAAAAAAATGAGATAATACGAACCTTCTTAATTTGCTTTCGAAGCTAGCTGTAGCTCGTGCTTTTTCCACCACCTGCCACATCTAACTCCATTTAGATAACATTTTTTATAGCATATATCCGCCTTCAATTGTTAGAGAATTTATGTAAATGGATACAGTGGTAGTCATCACCTAGACACCACTCTCATGATTTTTTTATCTATGTTTTCGGCTTTCACTCATATGCTATTAATTTTTGTATTAGACAAGTTCATACGGAGTTTTGTCTCGATTTTAAATGTGTTCCTCATTTGTGAATGATGGAATTAGTTCTGCGTACCAATTAGTCCAATGGACTGGATTCCGAATTATCAAAAACAAAACAAAAATAATAAAGTAGTCATTTTCTTTTAACAGTTTAAATTTGAGAAAATTTCAATAACTTCTCCTAAGGTTTCTAACAAATCCAGCCAGCACCACTGTGATTTTAAAAATAAAATTAATATCTCTTGCTTTTGAAACTAATGTCAAGATTCTCCCTTAAAGCTAGTTTTTGTGCAAAAATAACATCTCTTAATTTAGGGCTTTCAAAAAAAATTTCTCAATATATAAATTAAATAAATAAGCATCCCTTCTTTTTGTAAAAAAAAATGATAAAAAAATTATTTTTTTTAGTATGTTTAGATTATGAACACTTACAAAGTGAAATATTTAGATCAATTTTTTTTAAAAAAAAATTTTAATAACAAAACTTTATTTTTTAAGTATATTTTCATTAGGAGTACTTGAAAAGTAAATTATTTTGATCAATTTATTTTTAAAAAAATTATTTATTGATAAAAAATAAAAATGGAGTAATTTATAATTAAAAACGGAGTAATTAATAGAATCTTTATTTATTTTAATTGGTGCATTGAGAAAAAAAATTGAAAGCCCTAAATCAATAGGCAAGTTTGTCATTTTTACACAAAAATTAATTCTAAAAGAGAATCTTGACATTACTTTCAAAAGTTGAGAAGATCAGTGCTATTTCTGAAATTACAGGAGAGTTAGCTATATTTGTCTGAAACCTCAGTACAGGTCATTGAAATTCACCCTTTAAATTTTTAAATAAGTTAGGCTCTTTTAACAATTTCACATAGTGTGGGAACCAATAGTAGATCTTGTGTGCAAAACTTACTGCCAACCAAATGATTAAAATTATTTGCATGTTTTTGGCCTGTGGATGAAAAAGAGTGTGGCCTCTCGTAATAAGGCGAGTTGAGAATATAAACTATAAAGTTTTCATTATCATTAACAACTTAAGCTTTTAGGCAATCGTGCATTGGATAGTTTAGTCCGAGCACCAAGATTGTATTAGTTCGGCACAAGTGATTCTATTTGGACCCAAGAAATCTCTCTCTAGCTCCAATTTTTTTGTGGGGATAAATTTAACTAACCTCCCTTTACGTTTTTATTAATTATAGTCATCTCTCCTGTAGTTATTAAAATAGCACCGACCTCTCTAATTTTGGACACTATTATCAAAATTTTCTTGAGGATCTAATTTTTTTGATAAAAATGACAAGATCAATCTTATTTTTAGAAATTTTATATTTTTTAACACACCAATCAAAATTGATAGGCATTCTCTTTTTTCTTAAAATAATCTTACTTATTCAATTATCTTACAAAATAAATTATTTTTTAATTTATTATTGATAAAAAAATAAAAATGGGATAGTTTACAAATAAATGGTATTTTGAGGAAAAAAAAAGCGATTTTTTATTCATTTTAATTGATGCATTGAGAAAAAAATTAAAAATCCTAAATTTAAGGACAATGTTGTTATTTTTGCCAAAAAATTAGGTCCATGAGAAAATCTTGATAATAATTTCAAAAGAAAGGGAGGTCAATATCATTTAAGAAACTATAGAGAATATAGTTGTAATTATCAAAAATCTCGGGAGATAAGTAAAATTTATCCAAATTACATGACGGGGCAAAAGAGAAATTCCTTGGGTCCAAATAAAATCACCAAAATGATACTTGACTTATAGTATAAAAAGTTAATTGACACAATTAAAAATAAAATGTGAAAATGAGATTTTGAAGAATGTACAGACAAAGTGTGCAAAGTGCACTTTACCCAAAATAGAACAACAGGAAGTATTTTACACTTCAAGTTTTATCAGCCTTAATGCACATTTCTTGCCTTCAAAACATCCCATTTTAGATAGAAAATGACTTAATAACAAATTTGATCCCCAATGTATTGATTTTTTCATATTTTGGTCCCTGATTTACCAATTGCGTTGATTTAGTTCCCAATATCTCTAATTTGTACCAATTTGATTCCTAGGTCAGAGGCGGTCCAATTCCTCCATTATGTTCAGGGGCATTTTTGGGCTTTCAACCGAAAAACTTATTCCCCCATGAGGAGCTTCTAAATGCAAACCAAAATGGTCTCAGAAAACCCCACTTTTTAAGTACAAGCCACTCAAATTTTAAGATTTTATTTTTGACTCAACACAAACCTAATAATTTTCAAAACCTCCCCATTTTCTACTTTCAAAACCCTAATTTCACACCCACCACTTCCACCATCACCAGTCCACCCAATCCCAACCATCACTTGTTATCTCCTTTGCCAGCTCTCTTCCCTCCCTATCAAGAACATGTTTTACTTTACTTTACTTTTTTCTATTTTCTGCATTAAATAAAATATTTTTTTTAGTTGTTGGAAAATCTGATTTTGTTGAAAAAAAACTATTTTACTTTTATTTTTGGAGAAACTCTTTCTTGTTTAACAAAAACTATAAAAAAAAAAATAGTTTTCTCCACAAAAATATATACATAAACTCTTTTCAAAATTAGTAACTCAGAAAAAAATGGAAAAGAAGAAATTTTCTCAAAAAAAAAGTAAAATGTAAGCAGAAACTTTTTTTTTTTTTTTAAAAAGCTGCTTTTTGAAAAAATAAACATAAAATGCCAAAATTTCTCCAAAATAAAAATAAATTAATTTTTTGTTTAAAAACAACTGAAAAAAGAAAAGAAAATTCTCACGAGTCAAAAATAAAGTGGGTCTATGATGAAAGAGTTAATTTGGGGAGGCTAGGTAAGTTGGGTTGGCTAAATGGGTTAAATGGGTTGAACTAAGTTCAACTCATTTATGACTCACTCCAAATGGATTAAATAGGTATAGACTCATTTTGACACAATTAGTAAATGAGTTGGATTTTAATTTCACTGAGTGATTTTGAGTGGGTTCATGAGTTTGGGTCAAACCTATACATATGTATTATATATGGTGGGGGGAGAGTTAGAGAGACTGATTTTGGCTGGTCAATTTCTCTCCAATTGCATTTAGGCTTGAATTTTCATAAATGTCCCTCAATTTGATGCTGATTTGAGATTACGTCTAGCCTAGGAATCAAATCAGTACAAATTAGAGATATTGGGACTAAATCCACGCAATTGATAAATTGAGAACAAAAATGGAACAAAATCAATACATTGAGAACCAAATTTACGATTAAGCCGATGTAAAGTACATAAGAGTCAATGCTATGCATTGAGTTCACTTTCAAGATTAGTTATTCACTTGTTGAATGAAGTATCCAAAAATAGAACAACAGGATGTATGTTACCCTTCGCGTTTTGGTTATATATTGAAAAAATAGATAATATGGGTATATTTTTTTTGAGTTTAGGCATTAGTCAGAGGTGGCAAACGGGTAGGTTTGGGCTGTTCAAAGTGGGTTGCGAGTTGAATATGGATAGGTTGAATATAAATCAAAAAATAGCGGATTAGATGTGGGCGAGTCAAATATGGGTCAAGCCATACTGATGAATCCGGCCATTCCATTTTTTTCCCTTTTTTTATTTTCTTATATTTCAATCCCTTTCTCTCTCTAAACTGTCTTTCATGAAAAATCAACCAATTTTTTTTCACTTTTTGGGCTAAATTTTAACCCTTCCTTTTTATTGTTTTCATTTTTGTTTTAAAAAAATTCTATGTCCTAATGATTTAACAATACTTTAGCTTACTAAATATGTATTTACAAGTACTTTTGTTATATTAGGTTACTATAATTTCTAAAAGATGAACAACAATCATATGCCCCGTTTGGAGTAAGTTTTTTTGTTTTTTTAACTGCTTCGGTTTTCCTTTTCTGTCGTTAACTTTTTTCAACTTTTGATCAAAATTTTATACTTTTTCGGTCATTTTCTGCTAGAGGACTCCGAAAATATAAAAAAACAATCTAATTCAAGAAAAAAGTTTACTAAATACGAAAAAGAAAATATTTTATTGAATCTGGTCCATCGGTGGTTGTAGGATTCAGAAGTTATTTGTGTCCCGGGGGCCTTCTGTTCGAGTTGGAAGTGCGCACGGTAGTGTAGTGGGTTGAATTGGACGAACCCGAATTCGACCCAGAAAGCACTTTGGGTGGGTTTAAGAGTTACAAACATGGGTGGATTCATGGGTTTGGGTTCATTTTGCCACCTTTAGTTGTAGTGGTTTTTTTTATTTTTACTGATCTTTTTTAACTGACAAAGTAATTTTTGTATTAAAAAATAATAAAATCAAATACATAGTGAAAAAAAAATGCATGAAAGAGCTTAAAAAAATACGCAAACTCACTTAGTGGTGCAACTAGCAAAAACTCAACCAACCTATTGCCTCACAGGATAAATTTTTTATTATTACTAGTTTGTTTCTTGATAACTAGTTCTATATGCACGCGTGTTCGAAGCGTCAGCATTTAGAGTTGATTGTTTGGCTTCTCGTAACTGATGCCTATTCATGCTTTTGTTTTTTATCTTGTAATGTTTTGTATTTATAATAAAATCTTACCTCTTTGCTGATAAAAAAAATCCCCGTGGACATGACCTCGTTTCCTGGGGCTAGATAGTTTATTTTCGTTACTTAATTAAATAGTAAATTACGGAAAGATTAAATCGGCAATTCACCTAAAATATAAGGTGACGCAGACGGAAAGTTACTAGAGACAATGTAAAATCTAGAATCTACTAGGATCCTTGAATCCACAAGAAATAAAGAGAAAATCTCAAAAATTTTATTAATCAAAACTGAATTGTCTTTTAAGTTACAAGATGCTTAAATAATAACCTAAAAATCCTAATTCGCTTTAATCACGAAATTAGGCAAGAAACTAAGAAAAATTACCATAAAAAGAAAAATTGAGTTAATGCCTAAATCAAAATTTACTCTACTAAGGAAATCTTTTCCAACAAACGGAATTTTAATTTGATTTTTAAATTAAAAGTTATAACTAAAATAATAATTACTATAAACTGCAAAATTACCTTTTCGGGAAGGCAAACGATAGAATTTCCGTGAAAACCGGCGGGGCTCATGGCCAAAGGCGATGAGTTCTGATCCTCTCGACGATTCTATTCAGGCCACCAAGTCTCACGCAATTCTGATGTCGGTTCCCGTGATTTCTACTATTACTTGTCTACTTGCCAGATTTTTTAGGCCGTGGTTTACTACGATCCCGCTGGTCAAGAAAAAATTGAGTTGTCTGTTTTACGTCATAAGGGTTTAACTAGCACAATTGAAAGTGAAATGCCTAAAATAAAATCTTAATGAAAATACAAGATTACAAAGTGTTATTTTCCCAAAACAGAGCAACAGGAAATATTTTACCCTTCAAGTTTTATTAGCCTTGCAACACACTTCTTGCCTTCAAATGTGAATGTACATATATGATTTTCAATGTTCTTGGTTTTGTTATTATATTAATCTCACGCGTTTGCTTTATCACCAACATGTCTATAATTATGATGGCTATAGCTGAATTAGTGCATGGGCCCACTCGAGGGAGAGATTAAGCTATTAATTTTTGAATTTTTTCATATTTAGTGAACTTTTTTTATTAGTTGATCACAATTTTATATAATTTTTCGGTTCCCCTTGACGAGAGAAGTTCGGAAAATATATATTTTTTTTATCTAATTTAAAAAAATACTAAAGATGAAAAAAACTATTTTTAGATTTTTTTGTGATGAAATAGTTTTTTTTTTAATGAACGTATTTGCAATCTATATGAATTTTTTATATTGTTCAGACTCATCTCGTTAAGAGAACTTAAAAGTTATAAATTTTTAATCAAGTTGTGAAAAAAGTTAACTAAAGACGACAAAACTCGAAAATCAAAGTAGTCCAAACAAATCAAAAACAAATTATCCCAAATTGTGCCTTGGCTCTACGTTATTTTTAATGAATGACACATCTGCATATGTGTTTGTCACACCAATGTTAGAGCACAACTAGGATTTGCTCTAAGAACACTAAATAACTTCCCCACTTGAGGTGGGTCCCATATGATTAACAAAGATTAAGTATTACAACTTTCATTATTACTACACTAAAAAAATTGGTTAGTGAAAAAATGAATTTCTTTTTTCATTTCAAAGAATTTTATTTTTTTTAACTTTTTCTCTGCATTTATTTTATGTAATTAGCATGTGCAGTGATGAAGTGTAATTCTCTTTTTACTTAGATAATCAACACTTTTTTCATAATTAAACGTTAATTTATTAATAGGCCACTTGGCCTTGAGACGTAAAATAGAAGGAAGTAATTGATTGCACAATATTAGCTTTTTAAATGGTTTATCCTAAGCCCTAAACAACTAGCAGTTGAGTAACAATGAAATTAACTAATGATAGTGGATTACAGCATCTCCAATGCTGTATTAAAGTATACGTAGATCCTAATTTTGTTGCTAAATGTTGTATAATTTGTAGAGTTATTGGATGCTCCAATGATCTGACCTGACCTGACCTGACCTGACCTGACTAGAAGTGCGTGTTAAAATAAATAAAAATTAAGAAAAAAATTATGAATGAACCCCACTATATAGTCTTCTCTCTTTTCCCGTCTCTCGGTTTATTGATCAACTTTCTAGATTTAGTAAGTCACTTAACAAAAATTAAGAGGGACTAAAGTTATTCTGATGAAGGCTAAAAAGTAATAAAAAAATGTGTTAATTGAACGTGTCATTTAATGAGTGAAGTTAACAAGTTCTTTAGTAAGTCCTTTGAAGATGCGCTTAATTATCCATCTCTCTAGTTTACTAATGTTAGTGTTATCTCTCTCTCATAGTAATGCTACTAAACTAACATTTGTACGTACAAGTCTACACACTCTTTTACATGGACCGTACTTATATGGGCCCGCACGAGGTAGGTGTGGTCTATACAACCCATGTAAGATAGTTTATAAACTTATGTATACAAATATTTGTGTTAATAGTATTTTTCATTAAATAGAGTCAAGAGGGTTCATGTTCTCACACGATATTAACTAGCAGAGAATGCACAAGCGACGTGTGTGCAATGTCTGCAGCAATTATATATTGTGAACACAGTTGTAAAGCAATTACAAAAATAGAAGAATTTTCCATTTTTACCTTTTGCAATTCAAAGACTGGAGTACATATGGCTGTTCTTTTGAAAATAAAAAATAAAGTGTGAGGAACAAGTTATTGTGAACGTGGTGTGAAACAGTTATCAGAATAGAATATTTTTCCATTTTTACCCTCTGCGAATAAAAGACTGGAGTATATGTGTGTTATTTATAAAAAAACTGAATTTATAGAGGTATTCTTGGCATAAATTAATAATGTAAATCAATTATAAATCGCATAACATGTGATTCTATGACTCTAATTATTGAGTGTCCCACCACGTTACTTTAGTTGTTGAGATTAGGTTAATTAACCCATAATCTGTTTTGTCAATCTCTCTTAATTTAGTATAGAAACCAAAACACAAAACAATTATAAACCTATGTTGTTTCTTGTCGTTGAATGTGTCATTCTTACATCCATGTTGATGTGATCAATCCATGTTAGGTGCTAACCCACTTTTCAAGTCAAGTATATACTATTTCCTTCTCACTCTAGGTAAGGAAAATAGCATAATCCATATCGTCAGTTCAAAAAAATAATGCCGCCATGAGGTATTTGACTAGATAATAGAGAGTTTGGAAACAAGTGTATGTTTCTTTCTTTCACGTTTTCACTTTTAAGAATTTCAAGGATCGAAAGAGTATCATGGAAATTTTATTTTACTGACTGAGTTCTCATGTTTTGTAGCAGGTGAAACCATGACACAAGACTCTTCAGTAATGAGAAAATAACAAGAAAATAGAGCCATGGCCTTGTGTTAAGAGAGATGACCTAGCTAGTACTATAAATATTTTGATGACCTAGCTTGTACATTTATTCAACTTTTTTTTTAGATTTTTATGCAATAAACTCTGCTATGTGCTGCCTCCATCCCGATTGGGAAAAACGTTCACATACTTTCACTGGATTGAGGTGGGGATGAAGAGAAAAATATGAAAAATTTTCAAGAATGGGACGGCTATGATTTTGCATGCCTCTGTCCCAATACCTGCGTTGACTCCACCCGCTAGAGTAATATATATTTTATATTATTTATTAATAATAAATGTCAAATATATAAGGACATTATTAACTAGTTTTTTTATTTATTTAGTGTCTTGCATATATAACGACTTAAAAGGTAAAAAAACAACTAGGTTTTTTTGTGGGCAATTAGTATTGTTGCATTTCTTTTCACTTTTTTATGGCCTTGACTTTTAAGTTTTAATAATTTTAAATATTATATTTTTAAAGTTCAGTATGTGAAAGTTGTTTATTATTTATTATGTTAGTTTTTTATATTTTTTTACAGTAGAAAGTAAATAATTTATAGTTGATAAAGGAAAAAAAGAAACAAACGGGGATGGGGCGGAAAAATTCGGTCCACGTAGGGAATAGGGATGGTATGGTCAATTTAATTTCCCCTGGAGATCGGAGAGGGGAGGGGAATGCATATTGATAGTGGGGACATAGATGGAATATGAGACATTCGTCCCAAATTCCACCGTTGCCATCCCTAGTGAGGGTGGGATTAATCTACACGTGCCTTGTTTTTTTTAGAACTAAGTATCTCATTTAATCCAACTGGATCCGAGAGAAATTAATATGGAAATTCTGAAGTTAATGGCGGCAAGCCTCCAGTGTCTTTGAAGGGACTCGGACTGACGACTTTTCAAACACGAAACTTAAATTTTAACCGGCCGAGCTATCCTTGAGGAGTTTTAATCTTCACCCAGCTGAGTAAAATTAATCTGCAAGAGTAAAATTAATAAAATCACATTTAAAATTGATTGTGTCAAGAAAAAGATTAAATGGAGTTGGTGTAATATGAATTTAAAATGACATATTAGATAACTTGAATGTATATAACTTAATAAGTAATTCCTACCTCAAAAACCAAAAGAAAAAAATTTAAATAGAATATACACAATAAAAATGTATGAAGGACATCCTCACCTAGATTTTTTGCCTTCGGCCTCAAATAGAACTTGAGCCGCCTCAAGTCAGTCTTTTCAAGACTACAATCTACCAATTTTAATTTACTGACTCAAGTCAGTATTCTCAAGACTACAATCTTCCAATTTTAATTTACTAATAATAAAAAAGTAAATAAATTGAACGAAGATTTATATAAAACAAGATTCATGAAAGAAATAAGTGAGATTTTTAAATGAAGAGTGAATTATGAGCTTCTGTGCCACTTATAGCATTGGTGATAATATGGAAAGTAC
>BRYE01000011.1:1715000-1717500 GCA_030159115.1 Actinidia arguta var. hypoleuca | reverse complement strand
GAATCCGCACCTGGCCCAAACCACCAGGGGTCAAATTATATCTTCATGACCTCTACTTTGAAAAGCAAGTCAACATTTACCTGTAGCTCGCGTGTGTCATCCACAACATGTTAACTTCAACAGGAATTCTAACGGTGTGGATTAGTTTACAAACCATAGTGTTGAAATAAAAGCTTATTTGATTTTGATGATTAAATTTGTTAATAACAAAGTTAAGTTTATACCTTTGATGAAAATCACATTAAGAAAGAAAAATAAATTCACACGTGTTAAACTCCAAATGGTCGTAAACTAGGTTATTCTAAGATGAAAAACACTTATATAGATTGATAAAAACGACTTAGAATTACAAGAACTAAATCAACTAGTTCACATTCGTAAAGGCAAACTACAATGGTCTAAAGATAAGCTTATATATGTTTAAAGAAAGAATTTAAACTCTCCACAAGTCATAATCAATGTTATTATGCATACAAAAGTGGTACAAGAGTTAAATCAACACTTAAACTAAAATTGGATAGTAAGCGGCTTGAACTGCTAAAAGATCAGTGCCTAAATTGTTGTTGTCATAAGTTCAGTCGACCGAACTTGTCAACCGAAGGCTGATGAAGCACATCCAAACTGCAACAGACAAAACTCTTGACGGAATTGATCACTAGAAAAACCGTGCACCAACGGCCAAAGTTCACATTTGGTCAACCGAATGTCAAAGAAGGCACAACCGAAGTGAAATAGAGGACAAGGCTGCTTACTAGAAAAAGAGGTTTACTACGACCGAATTTTATATTCGGTCAACCGAAGTTAAGAAAAAGCATAGTCAAAGTTGAAACAGAGCAAACAAAGTGCTCTCTGGAATTGAAGAACAATGTCGACCGAATATCAAAGAAGGCACAGTTGAAATGAAACAAAGGACAAGGTTGATTACTGGAAAATTAGGTTTACTACGACTGAATCTTATATTCGGTAGACTGAAGTTAAGAAAAAGCACAACCAAAGTTGAAACAGAGCAAACAAAGTGCTCTCTGGAATTGAAGAACAATGTCGACCCAAGTTGACAATCGGTCGATCGAAAGTAAAAAAAAATTAGACTGATGTATCAAATCCTTCAGTAGACAGAAAGAGCAAGCCACTGAAGATCTAGTGCAAACTCGATCGAAGTTGAAGTTCGGTTGATCGAAGTTGTCGACCGATGTTTGAAAAAATTTATCATGCACGTCCAAATCAAGATCCACGGCTGGGATTCAATCAGAATGGCTCAATCAGAAGCATTAAATGCTGCAACGACGCTAATCAGCTTTTTGCTTATAAATTCAACCCTTGGAATTATTGGGAGAGTATTGAAGTGCCATAAAATCTTAGTATCACTTGTATTCAATACTTCAATCTTTTGTTAATTTATTGTGAGTTTGATTTATCAAACATCAAAAGAGAGATAGATCACTCTAGACAAGAAAACTTCTTTGTATTCATCTTTGATCTAGAGTTACTTCTATTGTATCTTATTGAAATAATCACTATAAGTGATTGTAAAGTTCCCAAGAGAAGTCTCTTGAAAACTAGAAGAGTTCTAGTGTTTGTAAAGGCTGTTAAGCAACTATTAGCTTGAAATAGTGAAATTTTAAGGAGAAGCTTAGAGAGTGGATGTAGGCAGAGATTTGTCGAACCATTACAAATCGTTTGAACTCTTTTCTCTCTTCTCCTTTAAATTGCTTATATATATTTGCTTAAACTAGGAGTGCATTACTTGTATAAGAGTTAAAAAGAATTTTAATTGGTCATTAATTCTAAGCAAATCTATTTCAACCCCCTCTCATAGTTTGCATTCTAGCTAACATATAGGGGATAATATGTTGATAATCAAACATAAGTGCGTGTATCCGCATATGATCCCAATGGGAAAAACCCTTTACGACGTGTTTTTAGCGCATTTTGGAGGGGAATCAGTTAGTTCTGTTAAACCTACGTGGATAGAGACTAACGGATAATTTAAATTATTATTGAATTAAAATTACAAGGTTTGATTTGTTACAATTAAAACTGTAGATTTAATTTATTTTTATGGTCAAACCCTAGAGTATTTTATGTAATTCTCCTAAAAACAAATAAATGAACTAATGCAAACAATTAATCAAATGTACATGGTCATTCCACTGCCCCACACTATTTCTCTTAAAACGGTGTGCTTCGTTAATGCATAATTTTTACGGAATGTGGGTTCTACACTATTATTTGGGTGTAGAGCCTATATCTCAAGGAATGACAGAAAAATATCACATGTCACTTTGTTTTATACTTTGTACATTTGCACTTTCAGTCCAATGTCACTTTACACTCTTCACTATTAGTTTGGACAATCCAACCATCACATTAAATAATGAATTATCAAAAAGTCATTAATTTTCATAGAGTTAGCAAGAAAACCATGAGTGCTTGACTGATATTAGCAGTGATGGTCATTTAGTTTGTTAAGCAATGCAAACATGACTTTCCTAAGTTTTAA
>BRYE01000011.1:1707500-1710000 GCA_030159115.1 Actinidia arguta var. hypoleuca | reverse complement strand
GTGTAATAAAAATAAGATTATATTTTAAAAAATTAACTGTTATGCATCCCATAACAACAACCAACAACTTTGATTCAAAACTCTCAAGTCATACACTCTCAACAATAGAATACACAAGTTCCCCTCAATGAATTGCTCACTATACGAGTAAGTATAAAAGTAATGCAAATAGAGCTATCCTAATTTCAAAAATTGTGAAAACATAAAGTGTATCAACTTGGCATAGCTTAACGAAGAAATACTTACAGTTAATGCAACAGTTGTGAATTTGACATGATGACTTTTACATGTAAGAATTCAAAGACTTATGCAATTCCAGATACTGGAGGCCATATGAATGAAAGAAAAGTCTAAGAAAGTAGAAAGAATCAAGCGATAATAGATTTCAACACATGCATTGGCCATTACACATGCCAATTTAATAAGTATGCATTTCAAACTCTTTTTCTTTTTATACTTTTCAACTTCTTCTAAACATATAGTACTGAACTATTTTACTTTGGTTCTCAATAAATTTTTTTCTCTGTTGCTTCTCTTTCATTTTTCTTCCTCCGTTTTTTCTCAATTTCTCAAAAATCATGCAATACATCATTTATCCCAAATTCAAGACAAACTCCAGATTTAACATATTTTTTGAGATCATTTTATACACAATTATCAAAATAAATAAATGAATTGGCCTCAATGTATTGAAATCGAGAAAATGCACAAGTCAAACAGCTCAACATGTAAAAGGCGTCAAAAAATTCAATTTATCACCTTAATATGTAAAATAAATTCAAACATACTGAACCTATTAAAATAATAAAGTTTAATAAATTTTCTTGAGTATAGGTAATACCGCTCACAAAAACGATACATGGCTCTAAAGCTCACAAGGTATAAATCTCCAATTCATGAAAGTAGTTACGTGAATTTATAACAATTTTATTTTGAAAACACAACTTGGGCTCAGTATAAGTTATCCTCTTTCTCTATTACTACAAGGAAAATATAAAACAATGACGAAATGCTCGTGAGAAAGGTAAAATTCATCACAAATATGCCTATTTTGGGAGAAAGAAATTATTTTGTTATCAATTACGAGAGAACAAACATTTAAGGTGATAAAAAATTTTAATCACCATGTATTGTCCACTAGTGAGGAAAACATAAATTTTTTCACGGCAAAAATGAGGACTTACTTTTTTTCCGTCATAAATATTTTTCCTCCATTTCAAAAAAACTTAAAACCAATAGGCGATAAAAAAAATTTCTCACAAAATAAAGATGATTGTGTGAGAAAACTTGTTTCGTCACCAAAATTATTTGAAATAATAGGTGATAATTTTTTTTCTCACAAAAGATAATTGTTTGGGTGAAGAAAGTTATTTCGTCACCCAATGTATTCATTTTGCATGAGAAAACTGATTTCGTCACCCAATTATTTGAAACGAATAGGTGACAAAAAATTTTTCTTATAAAAGGTTAGTGTTTGGGTGTGGAAAGCTGTTTCGTCTCCCAATGTATTCATTTTGCATGAGAAAACTAGTTTCGTCACCCAAATTACTTGAAACAAATAGGTGACGAAGAATTTTCCTCAGAAAAGGTAAGTGTTTGGATGAAAAAAGTTTTTTCTTCACCCAATGTATTCATTTTGCGTGAGAAAATTGATTTCGTGACACAAATTATTTGAAATGAATATGTGAAAAAAATATTTCCTCACAAAAGGTCAGTGTTTGGGTGAGGAAAGTTATTTCGTCGTCCAATGTATTCATTTTTCGTGAAGGAATATGTTTCTTAACCCAATTTATTTAAAGTTAATCGGTGACAAAAAAAATTCATCACAAAAGAAAAATAATTACGTAAGAAAAGTTATTTCGTCACTCAATTTAATACCTTTGCTTGAAGAAATTTATTTCATCACCAAATTATTTAAAACCAATAGGTGACGAAAAATATTTCTCACAAAAGAAAAGTGTTTGTGTAGGGAGAGTTGTTTCGTCACCCAATTTATTAAAGTTTGGCGGGCTGAAGTGACGGGTCTTACCAAAAATCAAAATTATTTTACAATTGAGACCGTTGATTTTGTTATCCTTCAATGTTAAATCATTATCGTACAAAATTGTGTAGATCAATGTTAGAATTAAAGCTCTTTGATTGAGACATTTGGACTATTATTTGAATGATATTCTACTCGGTTAAATGTCTATCGATATGCAATCAAATTTTCTTTGGGTACAAAATGATGAACTCCATAATATGTAAAAGATAGATGGGTTCGATTACCGAAAAAAAACTTAAGTGAGGGTAAGATTGTCCACTATTAGACTTTAATGCTGAGGGATGCATTAAATTTCATCCGATCATGCGTATGCCGACATCCGATGATCTCAGATTTTGGCAATAATGATGAAATCACCAAGACGTGAAATTCAAACGTTTTAGATCGAACTTTATAATAATTTACTTAGTAATTATCTTAAAAATCTATTCATTCAATGCAATTAATAATAAACTA
>BRYE01000011.1:1697500-1700000 GCA_030159115.1 Actinidia arguta var. hypoleuca | reverse complement strand
CCCACAAGTATGTCAACAAGATAGGCATACACAAGTTATAAAAGATGATATTCAATTCAATTCATAATTAATGGCATTAATAGATTTAACATGGACTTTGAATCTTGTATTGACCTTGGTTGCCAAAAACTGGGATAAACCAAAATGGGATGACAGCTTACATCGTTGTATGGTTTTCTACCCAAAATTGTTGTCACCCAACCCATTGAACTACTAACTACTATTGACAAAAGAAAAAGAAAATAAAAACAAACTACTACTACTATATGCCCCATAAGTTCTGACCTACTCTGAGTCTTCCTCTTCCTCTTCCTCGTCGTCCTCATCTTCTTCATCTTCTTCAACAACCGGCTCCACATAAGTTGTGCCAGTGTACTTCTCTACTTCCGTTACACAATAAGCCAACTGACTTTTCAAAACTTTCTACTCTCGCATGATGTCATCTTAGCGACAAAGAATTTCGTTCAATAATTTCTCAATTTTTGCTTTCCAAGTTATGAGCTTTGGCTTTGGCTGCTTTGTGGGGGTTAAAGTAACATGAGTGGGGGCGGATTTAGATGTTGAGGCATGAGACATGGCTCTGCTCTTGTTAACTGACCCAAGAGCAATTGGAGCCACTGGCGGCTTAGCAATCTTCTCAACCCAAAAAGGAGCTCCAGCTGATGCACACAACGAGGTCACCATTGCTACAAAAGGTAAATTTGAATTCTTTGGAGAGTGTTCCTTAAATGCCACCATCTCATTCCACATGTATTGGGCAAAGTCAACAACAATAGCTGAATTCATCATCACATACAAAAATTCAGCTTCAGCTAACTTAAGCAATTTTTTTGAATCTCGCGGAGGTAAGTTATAGTGGATGACCTTGGTCATCAATTTGTACTCGGCCTTAAACTTTCCCAATCGGAATCTTTCTCCTGCCACAAACTCATCCGGATTTTCATAAATGACCTCAGCATATTGCACATCAGATAAAGATGGGAAATCCTCACTGGGGTATTGGACATTTCTTGTTACGGGTATATATAATTATGGTAGGCAGCAATGATGTTCGATGTTACAACAACATTTATACCTCTCACCTTACTAGTGATTTTGTTTCCCGAGCTTGAAATTTTCATGTATTTATAGAATTCTATCACCACTGATCGGTAATATCCCTCTATTTTTCTAAAAAAAAAACTCAGTCCCTTGTCACATAGGATTCTAATAACCCCCGAATTGTCTATTTGCTCTCTCAAAACTTGCCTCTCACAAGTTACACCCCTTAAGAGCAAATAAGCATGCCATGCCTCTTGCTCCTTTTTAGCCTGGGCCTTCCTATATTTCATTTCCTGGGGTTCATCCTCTTCTGATTCTAAATTCCCTTCTGCCCTGGAAATCCCTTCGTCACTACCTTTTGCTCTCTTCTTTGCAGCCCTTTTTGTCACCATACAAAACATAATGGCTAACAGAAACATAGCCAACATGAAACCCCACCAAGAATTTGAGGAAATGGCATTGGATTCAACCAAAAATTGGGCCATTTTTCGAAGGTTGGAGTGTAAAGTATGAAACAAGGCAAAATAAAATGGGTTTTTTTAGACTTGGGAGTTTTATCGTTTGAATTGGTGAAACTTTCCAACAACAAATCAACAACAAATCAAAGTACAAACTCCAAATAAAGGAAATAGGCCAGCTCTAGGATTACCTATTTCGAAGCTTCAATGGCAAAAAATGAAAGTCACCCTTTGCATAGATAACTTCTTGTTGAACAGAGAGAGACCGAGAGAGAGCTTACTTGAGAGCAATGGAGGTATTATTTGGAAGAGGGAGGGTGATTTAGAGAGAGAAAGAGATTATGCTTTTTGGTGGCTGCAAAATAAAGTGTTTAGGGTTTGGTTTTAAAGTAACTTCAAATCTGTGACTTTTTTAGTTTCTGCGATTTTGTACCAGTTTAAAATTTTTATTTGTACCGATTCAAATATTTTTGAGCCCTCTGTTCACGATGAACCTGTTCAAATATTTGAGGCGAACCGGTTTAAGTTTTCTTAAAAATCTTCTGTTCTTGGTGAATCGGTTCTAAACAAAAAGTTGAACCGGTACACTTACCTGAGCTCACAACTTGCCTCTTTACTCCCTCAAACATATTTTTTTCAAAATTCTATCCCCTCATAAATCGCTTTAGATATCGTCAACACCTCCCAACATTGTAGCCCATTGGTCATCCCTCGACTTGGCTTCTAGGCTTTAGAATGACATTTTTTTCACAATGTATAAGCTCAAGTATGGATCAAGGAATTTAGACTCAAAATTTGTGATCTTATTACGAAATGAATGCCATTGTATCATTCTCTAGGTGTCATTAATCATAAAAATGAATAAAATTAAAATCAATTATCACATGTTATGCCCTTGTTTCAATATCACGTCACCAAAGCAAAAGGAAAAGCTCAAAATTCAAGATTCGAACATTAAATCTCCACTCTTTCTGTCAAGATTTTATGATTGCATGGTAGTT
>BRYE01000011.1:1687500-1690000 GCA_030159115.1 Actinidia arguta var. hypoleuca | reverse complement strand
ACTAACAAAAGTCCTGGGGAAGGTATGTTAACTGGTGATGGTGGGTCGACTCGTGTAAGGCGTCTATTTTCTTCTCGTGCCTAATGGGACATGCATTTAAAATGTGCAAATAGTATGCCTTTATCCTAGTCAGCACATCATACACAAGCTAAACTAATTTTTTTCTTTGCCAGACAATGGCAATCCAACCTAACCTCCAATCTCCACAAAGTTTATACCACCAATTTGCATATATAGCACAAACTATCCTATCACCTCTAATGCTCCTAGCGATATGCAATGAGACTAATTAATCAAACAAAAGAAACTATTAAAAAGAAAGAAATAAAACCTAGCAAGTTATTCAAATAAAGGTTGAAAAACTTACCAAGGCCCGAAGCCATAGTTGCTTCCCTCGAGGATGGGTGATGAATCCCCACCTTGTTTTTGCAAATTTTTCGTTAGTTTGCTCGTTCCTTCAACTCCCCGGCAACAACGCCAAAAACTTGACTCGCACCAAACGTGTGCTTGAGTATAACCCCAAGAGTAGGTCGGCGGAGTAGTATAACTCGGTTGTACAAGGTCGATTCCACAGAGAGTTGTGTAATCAATAGTGAAAGGACAAAATTGCCCTCTCTATTGCTCACAATAGGGACAAACAAAATATTTCCAAAGAGAAAATAAAATTCTAATTGTTTGTGAAATGGTTGATTTTTGAAATTAAATAACACTTAGGATTAAAAAAAAATTAATGAAAACTTGGTTGTAATTTAATATGAAATGGTCTTGGGATCTATTGTTCAAACCAATTTCCAGTTTTGAAATTCCAAGGGTAGAGAGTAAATAACTCAAACCCTTAAACTTTGTGGTGAGTCTAGGATTCGGAAGGTTCAGCAATTAAACACTCTAATTGCTTCAAAACTTTAATTTCTAAATTGATTCAGGTTGTTGTATTCAAGAATAAATACCATCGATCCACGCAAGTATTATACTAAGACTAGGCTTATGCATAATCCTTACCGAACATAGTCAATTATCCAAGTTTTCAATCGTATCTAGAATAGAGAAGTAGAAGAAACACATAAACAAGAAAAATTTATCTTTGAAATCCAAGGTCTCTTGTTCCCTTTTTATCTAAAACTTTTAATTGATTCTCCCAATAAATCCCGAGACAAGAGGGTTTAGCTACTCATACTCATCTAAGAACTACTTCAAATAATTGAAATATAACTCAAAATGATGAAGAAATGCAAGGAAACAAGAACTTGTATTTAAAATTCGATTACAATTGATATCAACTAAAAGAAGAAAAAAAAATTACAAAGAAAAGATAGAAATCTCTTCACTATCTCTTTTTTTCCTAAAAATAACCAACACCCCCTTTACCACAACCCCCCATCAACCTATATATCTCCCCAAAAAAATTAAAATATAAAAATATAGATATAGATATATATAAATATCTAGAGAGAGAGAGAGAAAGAGAGAGAGAGAGAGATGATGGGAAAGGTTGATAAATGTGATGTGGGAGAGAGTGAGAAAAGTGAAGATAGGTTTCCTGCTATTTTTTACTTTGTTGCAATTTGTTGACCACGTCTGTTCTATCTGAACCGGTTCAGATTTTTAAAGTAAACCGGTTCAAATTTTTTTGACAACCTTCTGTTCTTGGTAAACCGATTCAAATTGTTGAGGTGAACCGGTTTAACTTTTGCTAAAAACTTTATGTTCTTGGTGAACCGGTTTAAATTGTTTAGTTGAACCGGTTTAACTTTTCTTGGCAACCTTCTGTTCTTGGTGAACCGGTTCAAATTGTTGAGTTGAACCGGTTTAACTTTTGTTGGCAACCTTCTGTTCTTGATGAACCAGTACAACACAAAAATTGAACCGATACAACTCTAAATTTGAACTACATGCTTTCTCTCATGATTCTCGTCGTCTCACCTTCTTGTCTCTTCCGATTTTTTTAATGCTCTTTTTGTACTACAAAACCCTTTTAAAATCACTTGCACAAGACAAATATTAAAAAGTACAAAACATATTTGCAAGAACGCTAAAGTGTGAGGGAATATGATGAATAAATTGTAATATTTTGTGTCAATCAGCTTAGCCCATCTAGACATTCAAAAACACTATAAAATCACTTGATATTGGTGCTAGGAGTTCTAAGTTTCTGTCATTGCGTTATCCTATTAATCAGACTTTTATGTCAATGACTAGAGTTCTGAGTTTCTAATTTCTTCAGTTGAATTACATACTTATTGAATATCTGCATGTTTGTAATGGGGTTCTAATTTTTTGAGTTGGAGGTCTTAATAGTTTGTTGACAAGTTTACTGATTTTGTGAGTTTTTCTTCTTTTTTGCGTTACTATTTAGCTAGTAGTTCAAATGTGCTTTGAATGTCATTTTCCTTAAGCATCGAAGGCAATTTTAAGTTGAGCGAGTGTTGTTCTTTTATGAATATTAGTGATTTGTGTATGTTACATCAAATTCTCTCTCTCTCTCTCTCTCTCTCTCTCTATA
>BRYE01000011.1:1677500-1680000 GCA_030159115.1 Actinidia arguta var. hypoleuca | reverse complement strand
CGTTTCAATCTCCTCTTTACCTACGACTATTTACATATTCATCTTCTCCACCATCTTTAGCTCATCAAAAAATCTCCATATTAATTCTTTTGTTTCTCCTCTTTACCTAGAACACTGAATCATCAATAACGTATTTTCTCTTTTTACAATTTATTTTTTCATTTGCTACATTGTTATTAAATATTTTCTTATTTTCTTTCAATATCATATTTATTTGACTATATATTCCCGTTGTATGCTAATGCGTATTGGTTTAATATATTATGTTCTTATGTTAATTGCTTTATTTTATACTATTTGATGAAGACCCATGAACCTTAAAACTACGTATTTGTGTGCTCGTAACTGTTGTTTTTATTATGTGTGTATATGATATTCATTTTTTGAGAAATATAAGAACTTTATTAATCATAAGGAAATAAGACAACATATAAATAAAAACAAGTCATTAAAAAAACAAAGAGAAACATAAATAAATGAATGAGATACCATGACTAGCATACATATTTATTTACATGCACTTCCAATCACCTCTTTTTCAAGAAAACAATTTCCTCAAGTAGTTTGGTTAGGAGATAATCACCTCCTTCTTGGTGAATGAAGGCTTTAAGCATTGAGTGATACTTAGTTGGAGTAGGGTTTCATTTGAAGAAAAATGTATGGGTTCTAAGATTAACAAAAAAAAATGTACCAAAATTATTATTAACATTCATATATAATAGTTATTTAATAATTATGTGTAAGTTGTAGTTTTGAATGCTTTTTATATATTGTATGATGGGTTTTGTATTTTATTTATTGAAGTATGGTGACTAATGATAATTATAGGAAAGTGTGATCAACATAAGGTTTAAAACTCAAGTAATTGGAGCGACCAAATACATGTAAAATGTGATTTTTGTACTTAAGAAAATCTTTCAAACTCCAACTCATCTTTCAAATGTTTTTTTCTCACTCTTCAAATTTGAAGTGTAAAATCATGAAATACAAAATAATTGCAATTTTTTATTGTGTTTTAACCATTTGTAAAGTCACTCGTTAGAAGACAAAAAAGAGAAAGGTAAAAGGATAAAAGAAATCTAACGAATTATTAAAGTTTGAAGAACAAGCCAGTGCGAAATATTATGTAACTTAGTGAAGTATAATTTTGACATCAAATTTTAATGTAGCCTATAGAAGATGCGCAAATATATTTAGGAATGTTTTCAAAGTTCTATTACTGTATTTTAATGTAATAGACAAATAAATCTTAACAAATGTCAGCTTCGACCATAGCACGGGTTTAATGCTAGTTTAATAATATAAAAAAACTGTTGATTTTGTAAAGCTCAATAGTTTAGTATTCATGCAAAAAAATAAAATCAGATTAATCGAATACTAGTAGTCACATATCGGGCCACATTTTATCTTACACATTATTTGTGCATCTTTTCCAGAGAAATTTATTTGAATCATAAGGCTACCAATGTTCGATTAATTTTATTTTATTTTATAAATAATAAACTGTTATAATTATATTATTGAACATGTGGTGTGCCCAAACTTGCAACCACAGCACTTGTGACCATAGGAAAACTGTTTAAAAGTTTGAACTGTACATACTTGTGTTTTGGACTACTCATGGGGCCAGTGAATGGTGTTTTGGGCTATTGATGGCCCATTTCACTCATGGCAAGTTTATTGTCAGATGGGCCCCAAGACTTTGCCTTCTGATTGATTGGAACATAATTGAATATTTTCAAGTTGTCAAATAATTAGAAATAATTACAATTGGTGATAGATATTAATCATTTTCTATCATAAATAAAAATGTTGTGTACCTTTTAGTTCAGTATTATTACATTTTGGTCACAATTCTAGTACAGACATTATAATTCATTCTCCATAAAGATACAAAATTATTCTAGTGCAAACATCATTATTCTTGGTGAATGTGAAAAGTTATTTATGTGATCCAAGATTCCAAACTATTCATTTGGTAGAACTATCCAAAAAAAATTATCCATGAAAAAAAGATTAGATTAATTGGACTTTGTAATCAAATTTAGTTATTTGGCTGGCTACTCATAACCGATCAATTTGATTCTCTTATATTGATGAACTCCTTGACGAAATCTATCAACTGAATGATTTGAATCACACATGAATAAGACTGACAGGAGAGTTAGAGACACTTCCAACTCAAGATTTTCATTAAAAATTGTATGCAAAATAGAAAATTGATACAGAATTTTCATACGAAATGATTTAATTAAAAATGAATCCTTATATTTCAAATCATAGCAAGTCCTATCGTGATCCATAATTTCAAAAGCCATCTCAATCCCCCAAATTTTAGTTATTTTAAGAAATAATTATATTTAAATTCAAATTAAGATCCATTAAGTTTGAAGATGGCTCAGGTTGGTTTCGATACCCACATAGAAACAACCATTTTTATTTTTGTTCGAAACCAGTGATGGTTTAATTGGTCTGGGGGGCCGCCTTCCAAGCTAATGGG
>BRYE01000011.1:1622500-1637500 GCA_030159115.1 Actinidia arguta var. hypoleuca | reverse complement strand
AAATTATTTAACTTTTAAAATCAATTGTTCTTTCAATCTTCAACTTATAAAATAAATTTAGTTGTTAAAATTATGGTCGTGCATCATCGATTTGCGCAATACATATACTGAACTCAACTAAGACATAAACGTTACAAGGCAGCGTATATACTGAGTCAGCAATTTACGCATAAGCATTACCGAACATAATAGAACGCCCAAATTTTTGAAAGTATTTAGAACAAAAAAGAAGAAAAATAAATATCAAAAGATTTAGTAGTGAAATCAAAATTTACCTCCATTGTTCATTCTCGATCCCCAATCAATCTTCACAATCAATCCCGAGTTGGAAAGATTAGTCATACATGGCTATGGAACATGAATAGCAAAATATGGAATGCATTCTGAAATCTTAAATTTAAAGATGAATAATAAATTAGAAATTTTAAATTAATGACAAAAATACGCGTAATCGAACTAAACCGTAATTTAAATTGACGAAACTTGAATTCGATGGATTAAAACTTAAATTTAATATAAAAGATTACAAGAATTATTGAAAAGTATGAAAAACTAAGTTAAGAGGTTGTACAAATCTTAAAAATAACGTGCCTCATTCATAAAACGCAAAGAAGTATATAAGATTATACATCTTGGCCCAGTTTTCTTCTTAGCATTCGAATGCTAATTCATTTGCATTTCTGGTGTTTGAACCCTAAGGCTAGTTTTTTTATTTTTTTCTGTCAGCGTTCAAACGCCATAAATCCCCTTGTAATTAGTGTTCAAACGCCTAGGCCAAACTTTTAATTTTTCTTCTTAGTGTTCGAACGCCTCTGCCAACGTTGGAACCTTAAAATTAATTTTTAACCGTCTATTTTAATTCAATTTTGACCACTTCAGAAATCGATTCAGCCAATTCTTATTAGAGATAAAGTTTTAGCCCTTGAAATCTTCTTTCTAACTCATTATAACTCAACTCAATCAAATATCGTAGTAAAATGTTATGGCCAAAATATTGAGATAGGTTTTTTAGCAAAATCTGATAGCGTTCGAACGCTGGATTCCCTTGCCTTTTTAGAGTTCAAACGCTCATTGTAGCTAAGCCTAGCGTTCGAACGGTCACTCTAGACGTTCAAATGCTAAGCCTAATTTCTGATTTCTTTAATTTTTTAAGCCTCTGTGCGTTGGAACACTGCATAGAGGCGTTGGAACGATAAGCACATTCTTCCTTATTTTATTTCAAGCCCATTTTGAAACTCTTGGAGTCCAATTCTTGTGATACTCTTTCAATGTAACTTTTTATAATTTCATGAGATATTTCCAACGGCGAATCTTCCATTCCATGTCAAGCTTTGAGTGAAAACTTTCACAATTCCTAGTAACGGTCCTATATAAGTGTACCCGTACTCTGAATCACTTTTACAACTCTAAATTCTCCTCTTTATCTTCATTTATCTGCAATAAACTCAGACACGACTTTAAGTACAAAAGACGATAAAAATATATAATTAAACTAATCTAGAGCCAACGTAGGTATTTAGTGTCCTTTCATCAGAGTCCCGAATGCATTTAGTGTATGTATCAAGCAATTAAACTCTTAGGTTATCCCTAGTAGACGAGTGGTGTATTGTGAGGACTTCTAGTGATGATACTCACAAACATCACATCATGCAATGTATCAAAAATAATTGAACAATAGCTTCTCAACACAATACAATGCAAGCATTTCAAATCAACCCAATCATACCATGCAATATATAAAATTTTCAAATGCAATATAAATGAGAGATTAAAGTGTAATAGTGTTAAAGTCATATTCCGTAAAGATCAATTATTACGCACCCCATAACAACAACCAACAGCCTTGATTTAAAACTCACAAGTCATACACTCTCAATAACAGAATAGATAGGTTACTCTCAAGGGATTGCTCATTATATGAGTAAGTGTAAAAGTAATGCAAAGAGAGCAATTCTATTTCAATAACTGCGAAAGTGTTAAGTGTATCGACTTAGCATAGCTTCAAGAGGGAATGTTCACAGTCAATGTAACAGTTAGGAATTTGACATGATGACTTTCACATAAAAGAACTTAAAAACTCATGCAATTTCGATATTGGAGGCCTTATGAATGTAAGAGTAGTTTAATAAAATAGAGATAATTAAGCGGTAATAGATCTCAACATATGCATTGGCCACTACACATGCCGACTTAATAAGTGTACACTTTAAACTCTCTTTTCATACTTTTCAACTCCTTCATATCATATTGAACTCTTTCTTTTTTGATAATTTCTTTTTTCTTTCATCTTTCCTCTCTTTTTTTTATTATGTATTTTCCTTCCTCTAGTTTTTCTCAACTTCTCAAAAGTCATTCAATACATTCTTCCTCTTAAATTTAAGGTAAACTTCATATTCAACATGTTTTTTGAGATCATTGTATACGTAATTACAGAAAAGAATGACAAAAAAGAAAGAATTACATCAATTGGCCTCAATGTAACAGAATTCAGAAGATGCACAAGTCAAATAGTTCAACCATGTAAAAGGTATCAAAAATTCTAACTTATCACATTGACTTGTAAACCAAATTCAAAAATATTGAAACTATTCAAATAATGAAGTTCAATAAAAAAAATTAGTAAAGATAAAATCGCTCACAAAATCGATTCATGACTCTAAATCTCATAAGGTATAAATCTCCACTTCATGTAAGTCATCATATGGATTTATAACAGTTTTATTTTGAAAATATATACGACTTGTGTTCAGTGTAAGTTATTCTCTATATATATATTGCATAGACAGTAAAGTATTAAGCATGCTAGACTAAATTGACATGATAATCCGCTTAAACATTATATTATGCAAAGTCACTAGTTGCTTCAACTATCTTTGAAAGCAAAACATGATAATTTAGTTATGGTCCCAATTCTAAAAAGTCTCAACATATCCACAACATATGAAATAGTACACTATAAACATAGAGTGCGAAGAATCACAATGTAAATCAAATGAACTAGAAAACAAACCTGTTTCGATTAACATAGAATGAAAAATAAACCTGTTTCACAAACTCATAATTATAGAAGAATAATTTTTGCATTAAAAAGATCAAAATAGCAACATTATTTATATATCTAAACATTAGTCATGAATTAATAACATCCAAAACATGTCAACTATAACTAAAAAGTTATCAATTCATCAATTTTGTGAACTTTTTTTTTTAAATATCCTAAGACCTATTCACAAAATTGAATAATTGAAAATTATTTACACACTATGAAGTACCCTACAACTAGATATGAGCATTCTTCGAAATGCGAAAAATAAGAAGGTATTTGCTTGATACCTTGCAAATAGTACAAATAATTGTAGGGTACCCTACAAATAATTGATTATCATTCATCATTGTCATCTCTTTTACATGTAGCTTCCTTTTAATAGTACACAAGTCTTTCAAGAACTTGGAATAAGAAGGTATTTGCTTGATAGCAACTAACATAGGAATGTTGATTCTAACTTGTTTAAAAATATCGTAAATTTCAGCATTCAAGTTCGCTTCACTCGCCTTAGTCAACCTATGTGGAAATAGGGCATGCTTTAAATCCTCCAAACTCACCTCATTAGATGCTTCATTATGCGGCTCAGAATGACTCTCTTATTCTTTCTTTTTACTTTCACTCTCTTTCATCTCAATTTTATGTCATAACCCCTTAGACTCATCCTTCCCTTGTTTTACCCATTTTGGTGCAATGATTTTGTTAATTTCTTTTCTACTCCTAAGGGCTATGATGGCATGTACCTTCTCATATGTTTCTTCAATGTAGTTTGTAGGCTTAGGATTTTATTGGGGTTGGGACGAAAATCGTCCTTGTGTTTGTTATGACATGATAAAATTTTCAAGCAATGAGTTCATCTTTTCCATTTGTTGTTCAATGTTTGTAACAGATTGCTCAAGTCTCCCATGTGCTTGTTTCATAGTAGTGACTTTTGTGCGTATCTCATGATCCTCATTCCTCCTATACGGAGGTTGATATTGTGCCGATTGTAGTGTCGGCTGTGAAGTTGGTTGTGCAAGATAGGCATGGGTACCATGGTGCAATAAGTTGTGTGGGATATGGTTGTGGTTTGAGGGTTTGAGGGTTTTGTAAAACTTATTGCGTATTTTGTTGTCCCTCTTGTCGCCACTCAAAATTAGGATGATTCCTCCAATCCGGATTATGTGTTAGAGTAGGGATTGCTCCCACTCCTTGAACATTTACCGACCGTATTAACTTGTCCACATGCTTCTTTTACCCCTGTCATAATTGGATAGACATCAGTGCAATGATCCATTGTGTCACATAGTGCACACGTTGTTGATATCTCTTTAGGTAAAACTTGTGGCTGCCTTGACAAGTGCCAAAGCCCCCACCTGCTTTGAAAGTGCAGTGAGATTAGCATTTAAATTATCTTTTGTCGACAATTGATACTTAGTGCCTACATGCTTTGTGGACGTGGCATTGAATGATTTTGTCACATTGTTGGTTCCCGTACATGCCCAATCACTAGTCAAATTAGCCAAGTAGTCAAAGTATTCAAAGGCTTTCTCGGTCGTCTTATCTGGATATGTTCTCGCACACATGGACTCAACAAACATCTTCATTTGTGAGGACAATAGAGAATAAAAAATATTAATAAAATGCTGTGGTGGAAAATTGTGGTGTGGACATGCATTTAGTAGGTCCTTGAATTTCTCCCAAGTTTGGAAGAAACTTTCGCCACTATTTGGTGCAAATTGAGAGATGGTGCGTCGTAGTGCCTTTGTACGATTCTCAGAGAAGAACTTTTTCAAGAACTCCCCTTCCAACATGTTACATGAATGAATGGACCTCGGCCTTAATGAATTGAACCAAAGTTCGGCCTTGTCCTTTAAAGTGAATGGAAAAGGTTTTAAAAGTAAGACTTCCTGAGGACATGAGTTATCTTAAAATATAGAGCATGCATCTTTAAAATCTTTTAAATGCATTTATGGTCTCTCAGACTCACAATTATGAAACTGTGATAAGGCTTGTAGTATTTCCGATTTAAGATTTAAACTGGAATGGTTTGCAGGAAATACTATTGCTGAGATAGGTATTTTTCGTGTATTGTTCATGTAATCCCTCATTGTTCGTATTTGGGTCTCAACTTCTCCAGCATTGCTTGCTCTTTCATGGTCTTCTACTACCCTATCAACCACATGTTGTCCGTGATGTGCCCCACCTAGGACATGTCATATAGGATCTTGTTCATGTTGGTCCATGGGTATAGGTTCACTGTTAACCAAAGGAAATTGGGATAAGTCTACCGGATTAGACCGAATGGGTGATAGTGTTAAGTATCCTAATGGAAGATTATGAAGAGGGTCGAATCAATCCAAACGGTTTGTGTGATCCCTAAAATACGAGAATATACAAATATAATGCACACAAAAAGCACGTATATTCCAACCAATCCTCCAATCTTTACAGATATATCAACTCCAATACTAACAAATCAATTAATTCACCCTCAGTCGCTCTTCCAATCACCGTATACAAAGCAAAACCACCGATACGCAAATAGTACAAAATCCTATCCTTCTCTAAATCTTCCTCTTATGTAATGAATGCCTAGACCCCTCTAAAAAATAAAAACAAATAATCTTAAAAATTAACACAAAAAAAAATAGAACAAGGTTACTAATATGGCATTAGTCGTAGATTTTCTTGCTATAGTAGATGGATGGTGAAGCAGTCTGTTGAATTTCGCGAGGACTAAGTTCCGTGTTCAAGAACGTCTTTTGCGGTCCCTTGAGCAAAAGTATGCTCCCCGGTAAGGGCGCTAAAAATATATTTTCGCTCTCAGAAGTGAATTCTTTACCGCAAGTGCACGGGTCACGAATTAGTAATAAATTCAAAATACAAGTATCGATCCCACAAGAAGCAGTTCCAAAGTGATCGCAAGATAATTAAAAACACTAGATGCAATCCTAATATAGTTCTAACTTATGCTTAAAAAAAAAAGAAAAATTATATTTGTGGTTTTGGTTGATTTGGAATTAAATTTAAATTATGAAAGCAATAAAAACTTATTTCAAATTTAATACAAAGCTTCTCAGAATCAATTGATCCAACCAATCAAGTCTCTCAAAATTCCGACGGAGGCTTTATATAAATCAAATCCTTCGACTGCGTCATGAGTTTCGGATTCGGAATATTTAACTTTCAAACCAATTGTTCTTTCAATTTTCAACTTCTAAAATAAATTTAGTTGTTATAATCATGGTCGTGCTCATCAATTCATGCAACACATATACTAAACCCAACTCACTCATAAACGTTAAAAGGCAGCATATATACTGAGTCAGCAATTCATACATAAACGTTACTAAACATAATAGAACGCCTAAGTTTTTGAATGTATTTAGAATGAAGAAGAAAAATAAATATTAGAAGATTTAGCGGTGAAATCAAAATTTACTTCTATTGTTCATCCTCGATCTCTAATCGATCTCAAGTTAGAAAAAATTAGCCACGCAAGGCTATGGAACATGAATAACAAAAAATGGAATGCATTCTGAAATCTTAAATTTAAATACGAATAATAAAATTTAAAAACTTAAATTAGTGGCAAAAATACGCGCAATCTAACTAAACCATAATTTAAATTTATGAAACTTGGACTTGATGTAATAAAATTTGAATTTAACGTAAAAGATTACAAGAATTATTGAAAAGGATGAAAAACTAAGTTAGGATGCTGTAAAAATCCTAAAAATAACGTGCATCGTTCATAAAACGTAAATAATTATATATGGAGTTCGTAAATCAAGTCCTAATATGATTAAAATTCTTAGCCCAGTTTTCTTCTTAACGTTCGAAAGCTAATTCTTTCGCATTTTTAGCGTTCGAACCCTAAGGCCAGTTTTTCTCTTTTCTTTTGTCAGCGTTTGAATGCCCTAAATCCCCTTATTATTAGAGTTCGAACACCTAGGCCAAACTTTTAATTTTTTTTCTTAGCATTCAAACGCCTCTGCCAGCATTCAATCCCTAAGGCTAATTTTTAACTCGTCTGTTTTAGCTTGATTTTGACTATTTTAGAGATCGATTCAGCCAATTCTTATTATACATAAAGTTATAGCCCTTGAAGACTTCTTTCCAACTCATCAGAACTAAGCTCAATCAGACATTGTATTAAAAAGTTATGGCCTAAATACCGAGATAAGTTTTTTAGCAAAATCTGATAGTGTTCGAACGCTGGATTCTCTTGCCTTTTGGGAGTTACTGTAGCTAAGCCTAGCATTCGAACGTCTACTGTAGACGTTCGAATGCTAAGGCTAATTTTTTATTTCTCCAATTTTTCAAGCCTCTGTGCGTTGGAACATTGCACAGAGGCGTTGGAACGCTAAGAACATTCTTCCTTGTTTTCTTTCAAGCCCGTTTTGAAGCTCTTGTAGTTCAATTCTTGCGATACTCGTTAGACGTGACTTTGTATAATTTTATGATATCTTTCCAACGGTGAATCTTCCATTCCATTACGAGCTTTGAGTGAAAACTTTCACAATTTCTGACAATAGTCCTAGATAAGCGTGCTCGCACTCTGAATTATTTTTACGGCTTCAAATCCTCCTTTTTATCATCATTTATCTGCAATGAACTCATACACGACTTTAAGTATAAAATACGATAAAAATATATAATTAAACTAATCTAGGTCCAACGTAGGTCAGTTTAACGGTGCTTGGACTACAATTATGTAGTTCAATCACTTGGCTTGTCAATAAAAATACAATCCCCAACATAAGTTATCTCTGTGATTTCCGATAAAATTGTGGGATTAAGGACTATATTTCTCCCTCTGACCCTTGAATCTATTTTGTACTCAATATTATCTAGATTTCTTACTTCTAGATTGCAGTAGAAAAACTTTACCAAGATCGAGTACATGTCTGTTGGAAGAGGACACAATCCATCCCATCCTAGTGCCTTAAGAGGTGCCAGCATCTTCTTGTAGTACTTGAGTGGAAATTTTTTCTCAAATTCACTTCTAGTGATTATTGGTTTCTCCTTGAATCTGGATAGTCACGTCTTTTGGAACTCTATATTCTTGAACAGTCACAACTTGAACTCTATTGGTGGTTCAGGATTGGTGTCCTCGCCCCTTGGATCTTTCGAGGCATGTTTGGTTCTCGAATGCTTCATGGCTGAACAATTTTGAGATTTTTTATCTAGGGTTTGAGAGATTTGAAGGGATGATATAGAGAGATAGATATAAGGCTATTTATAATGAAAGAAAAGAGATTAAAGACCTTTAGGATTCTGATAAAATCTAAAAGGGATCAAAACTCTAGACTTGAAGAAGTTTCAAAGGTTTTGAGACTCTATCCCTTCTCATTCTCTCGTAGTTTCTGCAACTTCGATCAACCGAAGTTGCAGATTTGGTTGACAGAGTTCCTGGGTTCGGTCGACCGAACTTTCAACAGGTCAGATGAATTGAGCAGAATGGAAGTTTTAAAAGCCCTAATTTGGTGAGTTCATGGGGAGTTTTGATGAATGGTTTAGGTTTACAATGAGAGAGGGAAGAATAAGAAAGAATGATTAAGGATTGTAAGTGGATATTTAAGAACCAATTTAATATTATTTTAAAAGCATATGTGACCTTTTAAATTTTTGGAATTGCACCAACTTTGGTCGTCACTTCGGTTGATCGAAGTTTGCCTTTCGGTCAACCGAACTTCAAGTTCGGTCAGTCGAAGTTTCTATAGTATCTACAGAGTTTTGACAGAAGGGACTTAAACTTAACTTTAGCTCTACTTCTTCTTTTTTTCTTCCAACTATAGGATACAATCCCATCAATCAATAACATGCATTTTAAAAAATGATATACACATTTGTATCAAACAAAAAGCTTAGATTAGCTCGTATGAAATATTTTAAGCACATATGCAATTTGAACTAAGTTTAGATTTATATTTGTTTTGTTGGACTTTAGTTTTATATAAAATATATTTGATTTAGACTATTCCTTCTTAACTACCATCCAACTTAAATGTTATGAATTTATTTAAGAGTCCAAAATATATTCACATTGGTCGAGACATACCAAATTCACGTCGAATGAAGCAAAAAAATATTTCATCGAGAAATTTTATAAAAATGTCCGTCAATTGCTTGTTGGTGTGTACATATATAAGTTCAATATTCCGTTTTTGGACGTGATCTCTTAGAAAATGAAGTCAAATCTCAATGTGTTTTATTTTTGAATGTTGTATGGGATTCTTAGACAAATTAATAGCACTTGTGTTGTCACAATTGATTGGAATATGATCAAAATATAAACTATAGTCCTCCATTTGCTGTTTTATCTAAAGCACTTGAGCACAATAACTTTCGATGGCCACATATTCAACCTTGGCGGTTGATAGTAAGATGAAATTTTATTTTTTGATAAACCAAGAAACTAGGGATTGTCCTAGAAATTAACAAATACCATTTATGCTTTTTTGATCTACTTTTCATCCCGCATAGTCCTCATCAGAGTATCCTTTTAAATAAAGTAAAGAGTCAATCATACCTCGATAAAAATTTTCATCCACATTTTTACTGTTTTCATTCTTGTCAAACTTTATAGATGCACTCATAGGTGTAGCTAATGGTTTTGCTCCCATCATACCGAATCTTTTGAGCAACTCTTTTGTACACTTTGTTTGGTTTATAAAAGTTCTCTCACTTGATTGCTTGATTTGTAGTACAAGAAAAAAGTTTAGTTCACCCATCATGGTCATTTCGAATTCACCGTGCATACACTTAGCGAATTTCTTGCACATAATCTCATTAGTAGCACTAATATAATGTCATCAACATATATTTGAACAATAAAAACGTCCTTATTTTTTATTTTTATGAATAGGGTGTTATTTATTTTTTCTCAAACAAAATTATTTTCATTTAGAAACTTACTTAATCTTTAGTACCAAACTCTTTGAGCTTGTTTTAATTCATAGAGTGCTTTTGAAAGCTTGAATACATGGTTTGAGAATTCATGATTCTCGTAACCTAGAGATTGTGCAACATATACCTCCTTAGTGATGTATCCATTTAAAAATGCACTATTTACATCCATTTGGGATAGTTTGAAGTCCATATAATATACAAACGCAAGTAGCATTCATATGATTTCTAATCTAGTTACGGGAGCAAATGATTCATCAAAATATATCCCTTCTTCTTGACTATATCCTTGTGCAACAAGTCTACCTTTATTTCTAACAATAATTTTAGATTCATCAAGTTTGTTTCTAAAAACCTATTTAGTACCTATTATGGGTTGATTGGTTGGTTTAGGTACTATATTGTCCAAACTTTACTTCTTTCAAATTGATTAAGTTCTTCTTGCATTACTAAAAGTTAATGTTCATCAAATTCAGTTTCATAAAAATTTTTAGATTTTATTTGTGATAAAAATGCAAGATTTTCGTAAATATTTCTTATAGAGTTTCTAGTAGTTAATCATTTTCATGGATCGCCGATAATGAGATTTGTTGGATGGTTGTGAATGAATCTCCATTCTTTTAGAAGATTTGAAGTTTTACCATCTTACTTTTGAGTCTCTAGTTGAGGTATGACTATTTCCAGTTGTATGTCTTTCTCACTAGCTTCTTCTTAAATCTCTTGATTTTCTTGAGTAATTTCAAGAAAAATCATGTTTTCTTCAATTTCTACATTCCTTGAAGCATCTTTGAAAGGTAGATCATAAAATTCATCAAATACTACATGAATAGATTCTTCAATTATCAAAGTTCATTTATTAAAAACTTAAAATACTTTGCTCGTAGTTGAATATCCAAAGAAAATAGACTCGTCTAATTTTGAATCAAATTTTTCTATGTTATATTTGCTATTGTTTAATACATATTATTTGCACCCAAAAATATGAAAGAAAGTTATACATGATTTTCTTCATTTTCATAGTTCATAAGGTGTTTTCTTTAATCTTAGTGTAATTATAGTTCAATTTATGATAACATATGCGGTGTTTACCACTTCGGTCCAAAAGTACTTTAGAAGAAAATTTTTGCAAAGCATGTTTTTTGCTATTTCTTTTAAAGTTATATTTTTTATCTCAACAACTCCATTTTGTTGAGGGCTTCTTAGAGCCAAGAAATTATGCCCAATTCTCAGTTCGTCACAATACTTAGTACTAGACTCATTTTCAAGTTCTCTACCATGATCAATTCTAATGTTTGAAATAGTAAGTCCTTTTATCGTTTTGAATTCGTAGGCATAATTTTGTAAATGAGAAAAACGCTTCATTGTTATTGGCCAAAAATATTACCCATGTAAATCATGAAAAATCATCAACTACAAAAATGTATAATTTTTCTCTAAGACTCATTGTCCTTGAGGGACCTATTAAATTCATGTGTAGAAATTGTAGTGGCCTAGAAGCAGAAATAATATTTTTCGATTTAAAATATATTTTAGTTTGTTTTCTTTGTTGACATGCTCCACATAGTTTATCTTTTTCAAAAGATACTTTTGTTAGCCCAATTGCCAAATCCTTTTTGAAAAGTTTTGAAATAAGGTTTATGTGAGCATGTCTAAATCTTCTATGTCATAATCAATTATTGTCATTCATAGCCGTAAGACAAGTTTCATTAGTTGGTACAACATCATCAATTGTAAAAATATATACATTTTTAACTATTTGACAAATGAACAATATTTTGTTATCTTTGATGCTTTCTATGGTGTAAATGGCATTATCAAAGATAACTCTATTTTCTCTATCACACAATTGACTTATACTAAGTAAATTATATTTTAATTCATCAAGAAGTAAGATATTTTCTATAATAGGATAGAGTTCCTTACCAATATTACCTATACCGATGATCTTGCATTCACTATTATCTCTGAAGAATACAGACCCGCCATTCTTTAAAGATGGAGTTGTAAACATAGATTTGTCTCCAATCATGTGCCATGAGCATCTGCTATTCAAATACCACATTAATTTCCTTAATGTTGCATTTAAGCATACCTACGTAGAAGGATTAAACATTAGTTTTTGGTACCCAAATCTTGTTGGGTACTTAAATGTTGGTGGCAATTTTCTTAGGGATCCATATTGTTTTTAATCTCTTTCTAACACATATCTTTATATAGCCTGAGTGTATGGTGTGACATTCGGTGTTACAAAATATACATGGAGTTTTTTGTGTTATGGAATAAGATATTTATACAAAAATATTTTTGTATAGTTTTTGTTTCTTTGAATTATTGTGTCCAATCACAGCACAACCATATACACACCTTTGTGATCCAAGCAGTAAGTTTGTATTCTTTTGCCCTTTATTGACCTTTTCAAGGCATATTGTCAAATCTAAAATTTTAGTCTAAAGCTTATCATTTTCAATTGTTAATTCATTAACATCCTTCTTTGAATCATCAATTTTAATAATAAATAAAGCAACTTATTTTCTTATTATTTAGTTTTTATTTTTCATTTTCAATGATTCCTTATATAATTCATCAAAGACATTTTGCAATTCACCAAATGAGTTAGATTTGCAATGAACCTCATTTATTTCTTCTTCTTTGGCAACGAGACATAAGTTTGCCACTTCTTGATCGCTTGACTCATCATTGGATGTGTCAATGTCACTTGTTCTCCAAACCGCAAATGCTTTCTTGAACTTTTTGAAATTTTCTTTGGAGCTCTTCTTATCTTTTCTTAAGACAGTTAATTTTTATGTGTCTCGACTTCTTGCCTTTGAAGCAAATAATACGGTCTTTCTTTGATTCTTCTTCTTTACCGAAATTCTTTCTACCTTGTCTTAAAGAAAATTGGTCATTTTTGAATATCTTGTTGAATCTTCTAGTGAACAATGCAATTTTCTCATCACACTCTTCATCATCATTGCTTTCTTCATTTATTTGTGATGATGAAGTTCTGAAAGTAATTTTTCTTCTCTTTTTGCTTTCATCAATCTCCTCATTACTTTTTAATGTGATCTCATGTGTCATGAGAGATCCAAACAATTCGTAAAAATCCATCTTTGTGAGGTCTTTTGCTTTTTCTATAGCAATCACTTGTGATCCCCATTTTCTTGGTAAGCACATGAGAATCTTTCTCAGCATTTCCACATTAGTACATACTTTACCAAGAGATTTCAAGTCATTTATTATATCGGTGAATCTAGTGAACATCTCAAAAATTATTGTATTTGCTTCCATTCTAAATAATTCGTATTTATGAACTAACATACTTATTTTTTATTCCTTAACTTGGTTTGTTCCCTTGTGGGTAATTTCTCGTTTATTCCAAATTTTCTTAGCTATTTTGCATCCGAAAATTCAATTGAATTCATTTACATCTAATGCACAATATAAAGTGTGAATGACTTTAGTGTTATTTTGTACATCCTTTGTATCAAGAGGTGTCCACTCATCTTGAGGTTTTAAAATCTCTCATTTTTTCGTTATTTTTGTAGGTATGATAGGTGCATTTTTTATAATGTTTTAACATGCATAATCATTTGCTTGAATGAATATTCTCATTTTAGCCTTCCAGTAGTTATAATTGCTCTCGAAAAAATATGAAAGTCTAGTAATAGATTGACATTTGGCCATGTGTTCCTATGATGTTGACCATGAATCTTTAACTCCTAGATTATTAAATTTAAAAAATATAGAGTCCTGCTCTTATACCAATTGTTAACTAGAATGCAAATTATGAGGGGGTTGAAATAGGTTTACTTAAGATTAATGACCAATTAAATTTTTTTATTAAAACTCATACAAACATTGCACTCCTAGTTATAGAAAGTATATAAGCAATTTAAAGGAGAGAAGAGAAAAAAGTGCAAATAATTTATAGTGGTTCAGTAAATCTCGGCCTACATTCACTTTTCAAGTTTTTTCTTATAAATATACTATCTTTAAGCTTGCAGGTGCTTGACAACCTTTACAAACATTAAAACTCTTCAAGTCTTAAAGAGACTCCCTCTCTTAGGAACTTAACAATCACTTATAGTGATCCTTTCAATAATATACAATAGTTGAAGTAACTCTAACTAATCAACTCTAGATAAAAAATGAATACAATGAAACTTTCTTATCTAGAGTTATCTAGCTCTCTTTTGTTGTTTGACAAATCAAACTCACAATAAATGAACGAAGGATTAAAGTCTTGAATACAAGTGATACTAGGATTTTATGACACTTCAATTTTTCTTCCAACAACCCCAATAGTTGAATTTATAAGCTAAAAGTTGATTAGAGTCGTTGCAGCATTTAATGCTTATAATCTAGTCGTTCTAATTGAATCACAGCCATTGTATCTTGATTTGGACGTGCAAGATCAATTATTTCAAACTTCAGTCAACAACTTCAGTCGATCGAACTTTAAGTCCAATCGAAGTTACACTAGATTCCAGTGGCTTGCTTATTATATCTGCCGAGGAATTTAGAACGTCAGACGAGGATTTTTCACTTTCAGTCGACCGAATGTCAACTTCGGGACATTCGGTCAACATTGTTCGTCAATTCCAAAGAGCACTTTGTTGCTCTGTTTCAACTCCAGCTATGCCTTTTCTTAATTTCGATCGACCGAATGTAAGGTTCGATCGTGGCAAGCCTGTTTTTCCAATTAGCACCATTGTCCCCTGTTTTACTTTCGGTTGTGCCTTCTTTAACTTCGGTATATTTCCAATGAGCAATATTCTGTCAATTGTAGTTCGGTTGTGCCTTCTTTAGCCTTCGGTCGACAAGTTCGATCGACCGAACTTGTGACAACAGCAACTTAGGCATTGATTTTTTATCAGTACAAGTCGTTCACTATCCAATCTTTGTTTAAGTGTTGATTCAACTCTTCTATCACTTTTGTATGTATAATAATATTGAATATGACTTGTGGAGAGTTTAAAATCTCACTTTAAACATATGTGAGCTTATTTTTTAGATCAGTATTGTTTGCCTTTTTATGAATGTGAACTAGTTGATTTAGTTCT
>BRYE01000011.1:1612500-1615000 GCA_030159115.1 Actinidia arguta var. hypoleuca | reverse complement strand
AAGCTAGTTATATGTAGGGAGGAAATGTATAATTTTAGAAGGGCAAAGTAAAAGTTACCATGCCTTTTTAGTGATAACACTTAAACATGCTCCGTGCCCAGTAAATAAACACCTCAACCACCTTTAATGAGAATAGGAGTATTATAATTCAATACAAGCATGTATTAAATTTTAAGTTGTGTTTGGATCTTAAATTTGTTGAGTAAAAAGAATAAAAAAATAAAAAAAGTTAGACTATCCAACCATTCAGGACTATTGAATCATCAATCTTTTTCATTTTTATTTTTTCTCACCAAATATTTAATCCAAACACACCCTTAAAGTAAGTGAATTTCCTTTTTTCTCCTTCTCGTCTCTTATTTTTCATTTGTTTTTGTGGGGTGTAGTGTTTGAGGAATAGAAGAGAAAAAATCGAGGATAGACACATGCGGTGGCCCGGTGGTGGCTAAAGATGACTATGAACAGTCCCTGGTTGCGATGGCCTAACTGCGACATAGAAATAGTAAGTTCGGACACTGGAGTTGTTTCCGAAAAACAGCTCTCCGACGATCAAGTTAGATGACTAAAGAATCAATGTATATATATAGAGTGTGAGCTTCTTGGAGCTAAATTCGCATACCTTTAAGGGAATAAAGATTAGCCTTAAATAACTCAAATCGGCGCGTGCTGGATGAGATGACTGCTCTGTCAACAAGTAGGCGGCTGATCTAGACATGGGGGCTGTCAGAGAAAACTTCGCCATACAAGTTATAATTTGTCCCTTGATATGTCTCAGGATCGCCGTCGACCGTTGTCCCTCGACCAAGTTTCGGTGTGGTTATCATACCGAACTTGTTATAGAGCGCCAACTTGATAGTGATGATGGCCTTAGCTCGGACAGTGTTAGTGCTTGATAATGTTTTGACCGAGTTCCGGCGCAAGAACCTCTCAAGCTTACTTCTTGGCAATAACTCAGCGACGATACCTACCCTAGTAAGGCCAGAACTTGTAGATGTGTATTTTATCTATTTACAATTTTCTTAGATTGGCGAATTTAAAAGCTCTCTTTAGAGAGGCAAAAAAGAAATTTCAGCATATTCACCTGATTTAATAATATTTTTTTTACCAGTTTAGGCCCCTAATTTTCTCTAGGCCCCAAGTTTTTTACTATTCGATTTTAGTAAGGGACCCTAAAAAAATGGACCGAGACTCTAAGATCCCCATTTTGTTCGGATTGACCAGAATTCTATGAATTAGGCCATCTATTTCGGGTCCTTGTAATTTGGGCTTGCAAATAATCCAACGTCACCTGACCTTGGCCCATACCAACCCACTTCGTATCCAATGAGCCCAAAAAAGGGGCCTTAAAAGTGGAGTATTTTTTTCCCAGAAAATTGGGATAGAGTATTAATATTGGGCCTGAACAAATAATTAGTTCACTTGGTATTTAATAAAATTGCAAAGTATATTTAATTAAAAAATACTTGAGTTAGAGTCCATTAAACTGGGTTTTATATGTGAAAATTTTATGATTGGACAATATTGTCCCTTCATACCCTAGACTATAAAAATCAAAAAATGAGAAAACAAATCAAAATATATCAGAGTTACACTATTTCTACATTATTTCTCTAATTATATCTGAGTCATACTCTCTTTATTCTTTCTCTAATCTTTATATATTACGTTCACCGTCGTTGCTGCCACCGTGCCACCACGATATCACCGACACTATCGCTGTCATCTCTCTCTCTCTCTCAGATCTAAGATTTACAATGCCACCATGACCTTCCACCACTGTCCGCAGTAGTGCCACACCGCATTCACCGCCCGTTACTACCGCACCATGTTGCTACAACCTTGGCATTGCTGACTTGAGATACACAGGTGTGTTCCATACCTGGTCCAACAACTCTGTTTGGAGCAAATTGGACAGGGCTATGGTTAATAACAGATGGTTCCAGGAAGGTCTATTAGCTATGGCCAACTTTGGACTGCCAGGGAAATCCTCAGACCATTCCCCGTGCGTAGTAACTCTATTAGGGAACAATGACCATGGGGCCAGCCCTTTCAAGTTCTTCAATATGTGGTCCCTGTTATAATTTAGTTTGATTTGAATGAGAAATTATTTCTCAAATGCCGAATGACTGCTTATGTGAATGGGTGCCTCTTCTAAGGGGTGTGACCATTCAGAAAGGCACCATACCTCTTCTAAGAGGTGTGACCATTTAGAAAGGTACCATACCTCTTCTAAGAGGTGTGAGAACTTCTATTTAAACCCATAATCATTCATCATTTATAAGACATTGAAATAGAAATTAAGATAGAGATTGAAGTGCTAAAAGTGCATAACATCATTCTGCATTTTAGTATACATATTTGAGAGAGAGGAGACACTTGAAGGTTCGACGTAATCTTCTGATTTGGAGTACTACTATCCGAAGATCGAAGCTGTTGTATCCTGGGAGTCGTACGGTACATTCCGTAAGTACCAAGTGCGGGTCGTCAACGACTTAAGAAA
>BRYE01000011.1:1602500-1605000 GCA_030159115.1 Actinidia arguta var. hypoleuca | reverse complement strand
TGCTGCTGCTGCTGCTGGTGGTGGTCCGTTTTGTTTATGGGTTCAAGGTTTGGTGTCTGCTTTAGTCTGCAGTCCTGCCTTCCTATCCAGTCCTTTATGGGCTAGAAGGCAAACCTCAGGATATTTTTTTTGTGGTGGTTGGCCTTTTTGCTGCTCCGATCATGTTCATGCTTCTTGCGATTGGTTGTTGCTGCTCTCTTCCGAGTTGTGCTTAGTGTTTGGTTGGATGTTCCTTGTATTTGTTTGTTGGCTGTTGTTTTCTTCAATATCTTCTTTTTATGTTCTTTTTATGTTATATGCTCTATGTTAGTGTTGTATTCCAGGCTATATGCCTTTTGTCCATCTCTCGAGTTCGTTTAGAGATCCTTATATATATTCATGTACATTAACTTTGTTCAATGAAATGTTATTTACAAATAAAACAAAAACTAATAATGTTAGCAAAAGAACTTGTGCAGATGCCTACCTTGCCCCTCCTTTAACATTTCACTTGACCCTTCCACCAATAACCATTCACTATTTAATCTCAAGGAGTAGTCAAGTGAGAGTTTGATTACAATTATAGAATTTACCCCTCAAGATCGCTAGTTCAAATCACATTACTAGTAATTTTTTTACTGAATAATACATGATTCTGTTTTTTTTACCGAATCATACATGATTCTATCCTTACTTTAATTGGTTCATCCATTACTGTACAATGTGGATGATTCTCTTGGATTAGTTAATATTTCTGCCTGGATACTGAGTTTTAAAAAAAAAAGAAAAAAGTATATTTTATCTCCCTGTGATTTGACCCAAAAAGTACATAACCCTTATGTAATTTAAAAATGAACAGATGACTTCCTATGATTTGAACTTTTAACACATAATCCCTGTGATTTAAAATCGACACATAATCACCATGTGGTTTGAGAAAAAAATACATAACTTTCCTGTATTTTGGATCAATCTTTCAATTAAAAAAAAAATAACATTTTATGTTCGAGTTTGGTAATTTTATGTTCAAAAAAGTATTTTTTTGCAAAGTATGCCTAAATTATTCCTTCTATGTATTGAATGTTGCGAAGAGAACTCAAAATAACAAAAAAAATTATTTTTTTTAACATAAAATTATCAAAATCGAACATAAAATGTTATTTTTTTTAATTGGAAGATTGATCCAAATTATAGGGAGGTTATGTATTTTTTTCTCAAACCACATGGTAGTTATGTGTCGATTTTAAACCACACGGGAGTTATGTGTTAAAAGTTTAAACTACGGGTAGTCATCTATTCAATTTTAAACTACATGAAAATTATGTGTTTTGGAGTCAAACTACAGGGAGATAAAGTGTAATCCCCCCAAAAAAAAAAAAAACAATCCAGTATTGCTTCACCATCATTACCTCCACCTAAACCCACAATCAGAGGTCCACCATCATGACCCCCACCTTAAAACCCATAAACTATAATGCCATTCCAATCACCACCTCACAAAGAGATAGGAGTCGGAGTCTTAGGCGCGTGGAGAGAGGTAGGGGAGAGAGATTTTGTTTTTTTTTAACTTATTAAACGACGACATTAAGGTAAAAAGACTCAAAAAATAAAAAGACCCAGTATTTCCTAATAGTGCTATCTAACCGTGGGAGTTAGATTCAAAGAACGAGGGGGTTTCTAGTGATATTTCAGCGATACCCAAGGGGTATCAGTGTAATTTAACCTAACAGAAAATTAAATGAAAACGTGAACAAACTGAGGATTGAAAGGGGATGATGTTGATTTGGTTCAAATTTGAAGTTCACCAAATTTTGAAGACAACAACAGGAGAGAGAGAGAGAGAGAATTTGAAGTTCACCAAATTTTGAAGACAACAACAGGAGAGAGAGAGAGAGAGAGAGAGAGAGAGAAGAGAGAGAGAGAGCAACAAACACAATTGGACAAAAGGGGACTCAAATCTCATAAGTGGTCTTTAATTTTAGTTGTCTCTCTCGTCTCTCTCTCTCTCTCTCTCTCTCTCTCTCTCTCTCTCGTGCGTTCCGTAATTGTCCTAAAAACGGAATATCGACTTGGATTTGGCCGTCCAAATCAGTGGTGCTCCGAGAATCATTAAGGACAGTGAAGATTGTTACGGTAAAATTTATATTAAAATGTAATAATTATTTTAAAATAAAAATCAAATAATATAAAAAATTAGCCTCATCGTGACGACATAAATGAAAAATTTTGGATTGATTGATTAAGCTTCGTGATGAGTTTGACGACAACAACAAAAAAAATAATTCCAATAATTAAATTCAGTTTGTGATAGTAATTTTTGGGTCTTTTTATTTTTTTTGTCAAAATATTTTACTTATCAAGTTCATTTCAAAAAATAAAATAAAAAAATATTACAAAAAGTCATTATAGAAATATTTAATCTAAAATAAATTCATAATTTTGATTTAATGTTGTCTATACTAATTACTCTAATAAAAATAAATCAAAAAATTACTACTACCACCACCACCACCATAATAAT